>JAPSES010000001.1:22006013-22017106 GCA_029822895.1 Maxillicosta whitleyi
AGGTCTGCGCTCTAATGAGTGCCATTCTAGTTTTAAAGTGTAATACCTCTGATGGCCACTAGAGGATGGCTATAAAAACAAAACCTTATTGGCTCTTGTAAATTTTTGGATTCTCCAAAGTTTCTAATTTGTTAAAAATAAAATAAAATAAAATCCCAACAATCATTCTGGTCTCATTAGTTTTATTTGGAGTGTTTAAGTGCACTGGTGGTCTCCCTCTTTAAATTGGCTTGTTATTGTCATTTTTTTGGTTTATAGATGTCTCCATGTCTGCAGTTCATTGACAGGTATGTTTGATTGCTGTGGTGATTACTTACTTGCCAAGTTGGAGTTTCTATTTATAGACTCACACATTTTTTTGTGGTCTGGCAGTTTAACTGTTGTTGTGTTTGATAAGTTACGTTAATAAGACCAGAAAGTGTCTCTGTTAAGCAAGTTTTTGATTAAATTTGTATTTTACCATGTCTGGAGGCTAGCGTATAAAATTAGCTCACCCATCACCCCTTGCATTCCCATGGCATTCCCCTCTTTATCCGAATATGGTCACTTCTGGCTCCAAAATGTCACCATAGTAACAACCAAAATTAGGATTGGGCCAGTGTAAAATTTTTCAAATGGATTTGATATTCTTTGTGACTAGGTGTCGTACTTGCATTCAGCTGAAGATGACTTATATTGTAGTGACTCAAATCCCCGTGGTGGTGGTAACAAACCTCTAAGATGCTTTCCCATTCCCCAGTGAACAGTAAATGACAAGAAAAAGCAACATGAGTGATGTTTCCTACATGTTTCAACGCTGCAGTCTCCCCCAAAATCACATGAACTTTCTGGTAAACAAACACAACATGCACCGTGCACATCGTCCCCCTCCCTCGACTGAAACGCGACCCTCCTTTGTGTCGCTGGGGTTTACTCAGCAGTAAATCACTGAGAATTTGCTGGACACTAGAGACTCAGTTAGTGTGATTTTAACAAACATAATGTTATCTTCATAATATTGTCATGTTGCTTAGTTGGTTTTTGCACCATGAGACATTCAGCAACAAGAGGCTCTGTTTTGTCACAACCTGTCATAACGAGAAATCGAAGCCAATCAAACCTGTTTAAGCTTCGACACCAGATGCAGAACAACAAAACCAACCCAGCTCTAGCCAACATGCAAATTCATGGCCTGAAAACAGAGTTCAAGAACCAATGGGAAACATCACAGCTGTTCAGGCCTTTTCTTATAAATCTATTGTTTTAACCAGTACAGGTTTTTTTATTGTAGTTATTCTAGTTATGTTTGAACCTAGAAGAACTACAAAGTACAATGATGACTTGAGCAAATGACAACCTACACAGATGAGGGCATCTACCCCCACCTATTTCCCAGACATATTGTGGATGGGGGGGGCGGAAGTGCTAGTCCTGTGGTTGGCCGCGGCGCACCTACCTCTTGTGTGTCACGTCCCTGCCCTTACTCCCACTACCCACGTGTGCTTTTAGTCCTGTGTTTAAATTGTTGTCTTTATGGGCTTCATGCAGAGGCAAGTTTTTTTCACAAATAAAACGCTGCAGAGTTTAACTACAGGATGATACTTGTCTTTTTTCTCTCCTCATATCCTAATGTTCCATTTTTGTCTTTCATTCTGCGAATACATAGTACAGCCACCATTAGGATTCATCAGTACAACTGTATCTGCATATCCACGTATGTCTGTGTTTGATGTATTCTTAGTGGGTTGCAACTGGAATCTAATTTTATTGCTCTGAAATATGTGCAATGACAATAAAGTAAATCTGGATCTGGATCTGAGTTTTTCATAGTTACCCAGGATCTAAGTAAAAAAAATAAATAATAATGATCATAAATAATTACGTAATGCTTCTTAAACATTGTGTTAAGCTTTTCTTAAGCATCAAATCATCTGTTCCATAAAATCTGCAGCACTTAAGCTAACTGCTACTATTATTTAAGCACCATAAGTACCATAAATTGGTTCACTGTTTTGATAGCAACTAAGTCTACTTTCTTTGGGAAGGTGTGAATTTTTCCAAATAGTTAACATGTCATCTCCAATCAGAACTCTATAAATATAGCTTTTCCCCAGATTATTTGAATATGAGAGAGAGGTGCCAGGTTGAGAAATAAGAGAAGAAAAATAGAAATTATTGGAAAAATTGCTGAAACCTGTCTGGACACTTCAGAACAGTGTGAAAATTAGACTGACCATGGAGGTCTGGGTCAAACACAGTTTAATCACTTCACTCATAGATGTTTTAGTTACAGATTGGCTAGACACAGGAAAAAGTGCTTTAATGGGTTTCTATGAGAAAAGTTACTGAGTTACCTAGGAGTCTTTGGTCAGCAAAACATAGTAAAACCTTTGAATTGGACCCTAGAACTACAAAACGTAGTAGAAATCCATCCAAAGTCAGCCTAAGCTTTGTGTCTAAACACATGGAAAAATGTGCGCCTGCTTCGTCAGCCTGGTCTGTTCAACTAAAAGCTTTCACTGAGACTGATGTGAAAGAAGTATTTATGCACAGACACAATGGATCAATCTGGTTGCCCCTGAGTTATTTGCAAAAATCTATTTGATCCAGGTCTGTGCTGAAGTGCCTTGAGAAACATGGCAAAGAAAATACAACCTCGTCTAATCCACCTCCTCTAGCACCACACGTCTCTTATAAAGCCAGAAATTAAACAAGACACAGAGCCTGTAACAGTCTAACCTTGACAGTGAACAGATCAGATGGTCTGGCCTTACACCAGACCCGGTGCCTCATTTATTAAAGGATCTTCTTACGCCAACAACCAAATCCGAGCCAAACTTTTGGCTTCAAAAGAAAGGTATGTAGATGTCACAGCGAGTGATTTTCTTCTATTGTGGGTGATGTATTATGAGTTAAAAGTCTTATATCCTCTTGTAATGTCTGCACTCCGTTCATTTATTTCCTTTAACATATGCTCCAGTGCTACAGTATGAGATGACAATGAAGAACATTTTCCTAAATAAGATCTACGTAATACAAAGAGCGGAGAAAGAATTGAATTGCTCTTGTCAAAAATATTACATGTTGTTAAATAAATTGCGCTATAATGTCGCCCTCCTTCATATCTGTTGTGTATGATCTGTTTGATAACAACACACACCTCTTCTATTATTGAATCATATTTGAATGAAATGATTTTTTTTTCTGTCAGTCTGCCTCTGAATGGATGTACTGCAATAAAAATAATCACATCCTCTCCTGTCAGACTGCTTCTACTTTTTAGGTTATAATGCAGGCCCATCTCCCTGAGGGGGATGCCTTCCCTAAATGTTTTAGCTCTGGATTCAAGCTGAGAAAGTTCAAGTTCAAGTTCTCTTTTATTGTCACAGAGCCAAACTGGTGGAATTCAGCTGCACATGGACAGAAACTGCAGCACGAGCTTTGTTACAATCTGAGATTATTTACGTTTTCGAAAACTTCTTTGTTACAAACTAATGTTAGAATAAAAAATAATGCCATCATTTCATGTTGGTCATGTTTGACAGAGCTTTAGTTATCACAAATACTAGTGAAAACACAAGTTCAAAAAATCTCATCTTGACTTCCGTTAGTTGACAAATGATGACACATTTACCCGACAGATTTTCTTTAAGGAAATTCGTATTTTCTCTCCCAAGGATAGATTGGATATATAGAGTTTCCAAAAGTGAATATACTATATGGATGTCTGGAAATGACATGGCGGGGGGTTTAGCGGTTACAGAAACCGCTGAATAACCCCAAAAAAAGTTTCAGGTTCAGTCCTGAGGCGTCCTCTACCCATGAGGAAATCAGTGTTCTGGGAAAGACAGCCAGCTGAATACAGAATAAGGAGGCAGATGAGGTGACGCCCTGGTGTTTATCAACCACTCAGGCTCACAAGACCCTTGAGACTCAGCTTTGGGTTATCATGATCACAGTCAGTAGTCGGATTACTCACCTGAAGCAAGTGCCGTTCGTCCCTCCAGCTCTGATACAGGGATACTCCACTGTTAAGATCTTATTTTCTGGACACTCCGTCCTAAGAAAAGAAGCATATAGAACAGACGTACAACAGAAGATGAAGGCAGGTGTGATCGGTTTATATGTTATGATAAGTCTATAGATGCACCCTGTTTTCCAGCAGTTCAATACTAAGCACTTATGAAGGATCTATATAATAAAGACAAACTCAACACACAGAGATAAGAACATTTAGAAAATAAAAAGCAGGGAAGTGGACCCTTTGAGTTCAGATTGTTTTGTTTATACACGGTTAAAGCATTGAGAACTCTGGGTGATTGAAAGAGGAGGAGCTAAGAGCAACTCAGTCCTTTAAAAAAACACACACAAAAAAAACAAAAAAAAACACCAACCTATAGTATTGGAGCCAAGTTCTGATTGTAAAACATCCCATTGGATAAGATTAATCAGATTGTATTTCTTTGTTAACTGAGAACTGCATTATGGAAGATGCTTTACCACTTTGACCCAAACCAAACACCTACTAGTGCCCAAAAACCATCTACTAATGTAAACTCTTTAATACCTGTTGATCCACTAATCCTATCAATACATGTAAATAATTGGTGTAAAATACAGTTTCTCATCTTTTCAGGGTCAAATGGACAAATTACAGTGGGTGGAAACACTTGTCTTTACATTCAGTTCTTGATATCACTGCTAAAAAAAAAGTCACTTTTTCATCTGTTTTCTCTGTTTCTGATGTAACAACCCTAAACTTTATACTTTTTTAATGTTAATAGTTTAATGGAAATCTACATGATCTGTAACTTCAATATAAGAAAGGACATAATTTTGGCAAAATGCGGAGGGAAAATTGTAATAAATGATGATGAATCAGTTAAGGAAGGCTATATAAATAGAAAAAAAATCATTCAGGAACAGCCACAAAAGTAACACAGTTAAGTTCAGTGGTTCATTACTTTTTTTTTGTAGACTTACCTGCATATTATACAACAGTCAGTGATCATTTACTGATTAATTACATGATTCTCTCTTTCCATGCACAGCATATAGGGATCTTTTGTAATGTACAGCACTGACACACCTACAATATGTATGTATGTAACTAGAAGGACCATTAATCACTGTATATGGGCTTACACTACAGTTATAAACCACAAACCTGCAGTTACTGGGTTCATGTCATTTTATAGAACTCTAGCTGATGTTCAGTCTCAGCAGTTTGATCCTCACTGGTTTCCTCTACATGTGCTCCACTCACATCCTTCTCCTCACCTTCTGACCCAGTCTCACAGGGCACCTTAATAACATCTGTCATGTTATGTCTGAACACTGGTAACATTTGGCTTTTTGCACCGCGACCGATTCCAACCATTTGGAGTTTCCCTCTTCCTTTTACATGTCTTTGAACATCACATTAGATTAGACGCGCTGCATTGGTTCATGTAGGGGTCTCCTCCCGACAGCACGATCACACAGAAAACTTAGAAAACGGAATCCTAACTTTGTTATGGCTTTTGGCGCAGTGTTTTAATCTGACAGTGGAGGACTTGTTTGGATATTAAATTACATTACGAGACGAATTTCGTAATACCTGTGAGCACCAATCTTTCTTTCTATCTATCACTATTTTAAGACAGTCTCTAAAATCCTTATTATTATTGCACTAAAACTTTTGGTTTCACATATTGACTGAGGTTTGCGTAAAAATATCAAACCGACATTTTTCCTGTCATCATCCTTATCAATCATGGTGCGTAAAACAGATCTGCCTCTCATTCACTTCATAACTTTGTTTTATTCCTGTGGATTGACATGTTTGCTTACCTAGAGGTGTCCACTCCAAGCGTCGTCCTGATAGAACTGGCACCAGATTCCCATAGGAAAACAACACAGATTGCGCCAAATGGTAAAAGAGTCGCACCATAAAGTTGACCCATGTCCCTTTAGGGCTCCGGGACAGATGATGTGTTCAATGAAAACGCCTTCACATCAGCAAAGCGCCGATGTTGTCATCTGACAGAGCCCCGCGCGTGTAGTGGTATCACAATATAAGAAATTCGTGTGCGTATCCCACTGAGGTGACGCACATGGAGCCTGTGGGATAGTAACTGCTGAATGGTCCGCAGCCCCGTCCCAACTTTACGCACTGAGGCAGACCCCTTGGAGAGCTACCGGGGGTTTACAGCCCACTGTGTCCACTAATCCCCCTGGATTTACATTCCTGCCTTTAAAATAGGATTTAAGGCAGTTGAATATGCAGCTAGAGTGTTATACTAATATTACTAATCATCATCATTATCACTATCATCATCATCACCATGACCATATATTAAAATTAATAACGTTGTTAATTAAATTATTTTATCTCCAAACCTGTAGTTTAGTCTTAATCGCTTCTTTAACACTGTGGAAAAGATATTAACCAGCTATCAGGCTCAATTTCATACAGAAGTAGAGTTTTATAGAATTAAAACATTACTAGTGTAGGACAAGTATCAACCGTTTGAGATAACTCAAAACAAATGGAGCAAATCCAATGCATATTGTTCCCAAACCACTTGGTGGTTGACAAAACAAGCAGGATTATTTTTGACAATTTTGACAGTGCGGAAGATCTGACCGTTAAAATCAACTTCAGCTGTGAATTAGAAGAACAGTCTGGCAAGAGTAATGAGGAGATAAAGCCATGATCATTTGAAATGATTATGGGTAGAAGTGCTTCACTGGCTGTTAAAATCTACCATGAATCCAGGAAATGTTGCATGAATAATGTTTTGTTCTTTGTCTTTGGGGCTTATTGGTGCCAAAGACTTTTGTCCACATTTATCACACTAAATTATGACAAACTGAAACAGTCCTCTGTTCAGTGGGAGCACGGTACCCGTCTGTATATGTAAATGTCTTCAGTATAGTTTTGACAGGATCGTTCCATTGTGTTGTAGCCTGGTAAAGCTACATGAGGTCCAAGCAGCACAGAGTCTCAGTCTATTTGTAGGTCATTAAAACACCTAAATATCAAGAAAAAATAGTTTTTGTCTATGATTATTGCCAAACTGAGCTGTTGGATGAAAAATATTGGGCATTACTTAATAAAGTCCAACTAAACACAAGCTTCCATAATTGTATTTTCTGTTTTTGCAAAGGCAGGTTCACTTATCAGGTAAATGAATCTAATCCTAACACCCATTACAGAAATAATGAAAAAATAGCCTCCACACAGAGCACATGTTTTCCTAAAGGGTTGCTAATTACAAGATTGTTTTGATAATCATAATTACAATCAGAGCCTGATTGCTTTAACTGTATATTAGGTCTGATTATAACCCGGCAGAACCTGAATAGTGGCAGTTTTGTGACACATACAGTAATGAACTTAGCCCTGTTAGCCACTAGCATTCACATGCTCGCACTGGCCAGTCGACAATAACTCTGCATCTTTAATTCTGTGTTTGACAAAAGGCTGATTTAGAACAATTTAATACAAATGAGAGATGACCCTACATGAGTTATTGAATGAAACCGGTGCCAAATTGTGCAGTCCTGCTCCTCATTTTCTTCTTCCTAAACCTGATAAGAATTGCAAACGATGGTAATCCTGTGATAAATTTCCTTAATATTATTCATACATCACTACAAAAATGCAAGTCTATTAAGTAATGTCTGATGTCATAATGATTTACAAATTGCGTGAAAGTTCAGCATAATTTCACAGTGAGTTTCACACACACACACAAACGATTTGTCTTTATGAAACACTAGAGGGGAATTTGTTATCCCTGAATATGATTTTAATATTCAAGGGATTTTCCGGTCAGGGTGATGGGGTTGCGGCTTCCATCGCATGACTGGATGACTGGAGTTTCTTTGGAACATTTCTGATCTCTTTTTTATGAGAAGTAAAGGGTTACCCTGGTGTTGTGAGAGCACATTTGACCAATAGTCACCTCTGTGGAAAGCACGGCGCAGTGGTCAGTGGCTGGTCAGGCGATGTTGGGTAACCCTGTACTTACATCGTCTATTCCCCTGATACATGCGGTTCTTGGCCACGGTTCAATAGAAACAGCTGCTTTTATTCACCACAAATGAATCATGCTACAAATACACATGCACTTACACACATGTACCGTATACATGCATGCACACGGTAACCTAGTCTAGCACATCAAATTAAACAGCAAGGTCTCCTTTGGCTGTGTTCCCACCAGAATCAAATAAATTCATATAATATATAAAGCAACATTATTAAAGAACCACAGCAAAAAGCAGCTGTTGAAATGGCAGTCTCTACTTCATTATTACGACCACACAGACCATGCCTTCCCTTGTTCCCACGAAGGAGAGTCTCTTTTCTAGGTTTACTTTGGTTGTGGCTTTTATTTGGTGTTTGTCTATCTGCATATATGCAGGCGGGGAGGAAATGTGTTTTTCATTGAGGGTTGAGGCCACATTCTGCGTCGTTACCAACTTCTTGTCATTCATGGGGTAAAACTGCCCAGTTGTGAAACACATAAAAGCAAAGACATTTGGCTGTAACTTCCAGGAAGAGATGGAGGGGATTTCAAAGTTAAACTGGACAAGGCTTTATTTACTCATCACTGACTGTCACTCTACTGACTGTTTAGATTGATCGAAACATTATCATTACACTTAAATGTACAATGTGTGAATACATCATTGTTATATCTAACTGGAATTCACTTATTTCAGGTGTAAATATGATTAACATGTGTCAGAATAAGGCAGGTGACTTTAAAGTAAAGCCTCCTGACTCTGTGGCTCATAATGCTGTGGCCGTCATCACAGGTGACTCATTTCTTAGCTGTCTTTGCATCCTGTAGGTGGGATGGTCCTCCTTAAAAACAATGGGTTTTTTTTGGTTTTTGTGGGAAGCGCCCTTTCACCATTAGTCAGGAAAGAGTTATGTTCAAGGGGTTAGGGTTTAGGTTGTGAGGTTAGCTTTAGCATTAGGGTTAGGGTGCCGGGCATGTGGCTCAGCTAGTAGAGCGGGTTGACCAATCAACAAAGGGGTGGTGGTGCAAATCCTGGCTCCTACTGTTCACACGTCGAACTATCTCACTGAACCCAGTAGGGTTTGGTAGTGCCTTGCATGGTACAGTAACATAATAACCGTCTACTGGTGTATGAGTGTGAGGCAGTACGGGCAGGATGGAACGGGTGGAGAAAAGTGTCAGGTGTGATAGAAGAGTTCCAGCTGAAATGAAAGGAAACGTGTACGAAAGTGCGGTGAGAGCAGCCATGTTGTTTGGTCTAGAGACAATGTCAGTGAGGAAAAGACAGGAGGCAGAGATGAAGTAGATCAGAGGGACAGAACATGTTAGAGGTTTTAGGATAAAGTCAGAGAGGCCAGGCTGAGATGTCCAGAGGAGAGAGAGGGAATATATTGGTAGAAGGATGGAGAGTGTGGAACTGCCAGGCAGGAGGCCTAGAGGAGGAGCAAAGAGGAGGTTTATGCATGTAGTCAGAGAGGACATGAAGGTAGTCAGTGTGAGAGAAGAAGATGTAGAACACAGGGCTAGATGGAGACAAATGATTCACTGTGGAGACCCCTGAAGGGAAAAGCCCAAAGGAAAAGAAGAAGGAGGTGTATGTGTGAATGTGAGGCTATGTAAAGTGCTTTGAGTATCAAGATATAGAAAAGCGCTATATAAGTGCAGTCCATTTTATTTTACCATAGTATGTGTTACTACAAGCAAGTGTTAATAACATATTTATTACATGTTCATTATATTTTATTATTTGTTATTAGAAGGGTTAGGGTTATTCAAAAGGTAGGTGTTAATAATATTTGTATTAAACGTTTATTATGTGTTACTACAAGCAAGTGTTAATAACATGTTTATTACATGTCAATACCAATTGTATTACATGTCAATTATTTTTTCATTATGTGTGTTTACAAGATAAATAAGTGTCAGGATAGGGTTATAGGGATAGGGTTAGGGTTTTAGAGTTATGGTTAAGGTTTTAGAGTTATGGTTATGGTTATGGTTATGGTTAAGGTTAGTTAGGGTTTAGGGTTAGGGTTAGTTGCAGGGTAAGTGTTGATTATAAGTTGTTATGTATTACTACAAGCAAGTGTTAATATTTTTACATGTTAATAACATTGTTATTACATTTTATTATACGTTAATAACATTGTTATTACATCTTTGAGACAGGTTAATAACATTGTTATTACATCTTTATTATTTCTTAATCATAGGGTTTTACAAGGTAAGTAAGTGTCAGAGTTAGGGGTATTAGAGTAATGTTCATAGGATAAGGGTAAATGTTTGGGTTAGGGTCAGGGTTATGTTACTGTTAAGGTAAGGTTAGGGTTTGGCTTGTATGTATAGGGTTAGGGATAGAGTTAGGGTTTAGGGATAGGTTTTAGGGTTAGGTTAAGGTTTGGGTTTAGGGTAGGGTTAGGGGTCGGGTTATGGTTAGAGTTAGGATTAGGGTAGAATTAGGGTTAGTTTTAGTTGGCGGGTAAGTGTTAATTATAAGTTGATTAAATTTTTGTTTTGTGTTACTACCAGCAAGTGTTAAAGTGATACTCCGGAATTTTGGATATTGGGCCTCATTTCCGAGTCAGCCAGAGTGTAGGAAATGTGTAGAGAAAGTTTTTTTTATTATTATTATTCCATGCAGTCTTGGTAAATTCAGAGGTGGCTGTTGCTAGGCTAGCAAAAGTGAATGTAGTTCAGCTAGCCAACCACTAAAACAGCCATACCCAGTGCAAAACAAACACCCAAAGCAAATCAGTTATAAATATAAAATAAATAAATATCTGTGTTGATAGAGTACTGTTTGGAACGAAATGGACCTTGCATCAAAAGACTTGTCGCATGTTGAGGGACTAATTTCTCGGCAGCGGCGGAATTTTACTTTGCGGTAAACGGTACGCTATATGCAACAAATGTAGGACAAATCTCAACGCATTTTTTTCTGACTCACCACTTACCGCAAGAAGTCCTGGTGCTCTGCTCTGCAGACATCTGGGGAAGTGTTATGACCAGACACATGTAGACTTTGAAACGAAGTATCTAGCTCCAACTCTTGCATTTGTGGGATAACTAAGTCCCACTCCCTGCAGCAGAAACATT
>JAPSES010000001.1:22017206-22066966 GCA_029822895.1 Maxillicosta whitleyi
TTAAATAATAAAAATTCTTAACCGCACCGTACTGTTACCAAAATTTAATCACATCTATTCTGGGTCACTGGCAATTTCTAAACCCAATGTGATGTCAATCCAACCAATAATTTTGCTACTAAAGTGTTACCACCAAACAAGTAAACAAACCAAACCAAAAACAGTATTAGATAAAAATATACATCAATCTTTCATAAAATGTGATAATCAATACTAACCTTTATAAATATAACTAAGAATTAAAATCATAGGGATATTTCCAGCATAATTGTACTGATGTTCAAAGTGCATTAAGTTGTGAAATAGTATATAAAGGTCAAAACGACCAGTAAGAACTATGTTATCATTAAAAATATTGAAAACTACTACTTGAATCAGGCAATTCTGAAAATAATAATACAAATCATTTTTATTGTAGAATCATTTAGAAGTTGACAATGATTGCTATTTGTGTCCTGTTGGTTTTTAAGTGTATATAGAAACAATTATATTGCTGTTCGTGAAATAATATTGCAGATTTTGTGAACATTTATTATTGTAGAGGATTCACTTGAATGAAATGGTACAATTATTCACTTTAGGTACAAGTACTGCTGGCTCTAGTTTGCGTGTCTTATCAGTTATTGCAATGAATAATTTAAGTAAAAGATAACCAAACCAAAAGGATGACATTTCTACAAAACCACAAATGTATCTCACAAAATCTAGTGAACCATTGGTAGGTTGGTTTGTTTTTAAGAACTCGTCTAAATGGGTTTTGGTGTCGCTAATGAAGATGCACAAACTGGACTCAGCTTGTACTAAACCACGTTTTAATAATGAACTAATAGGTCCATACACTGGGGAAGAGAGCAGTCCTGCAACCTGATGATTGTGTTCTTAATTATAGAAGTGTTCTGCACCTGTTTCCTTGAATGTTAACGCTCCTTGTTGCAATTTCCTGTCTTGCGTACTACCTCACATCGAGTTGAAAATTGAGACATAAGTTCCTGTGAGATTCTTATTTTTAAAAAACAGAATGTACCATGTTGAGATGGCCAAACACAGCTGTGACGTTATAGATGCCGAGCCAATGCAGCAATATTTCTGTTCAAGAATTTGTATTTCAAGGCATTTCTATTGCATTTCTTTTTTCTAGCATATATTTATGGATGCCCCAAAAACCAAAGATTTAAGCACTTTATTAATTTCCTGAAACCCAGCAATGCATGTCTATGCTCTGCAATAGACAAGATATTGAGAGCTTTACTTAATACATAATAATAATAATAATAATAATGTGCCCGTTGCAAAAAATATTTCATTAAAAAAAATTGCCTCGATTGGAAACGGCATAATATATTAAAAAAAAAAAACAAACAAACAAAAAAAAAAACATTACTTCTTTGAGTCTCAGTATATGGTACTAGATTTGTTATTTTGTAAAATGTGTTGTTTATTTTTTCATACCATTGTGCTGAAACTATTTTTTATAAGTAAAACTGAATAAACTCAACAGTAAATGTGCATTCTTCCCTTCTCTCTCTCACACACATACACGTCATCCTGCTGCTTACAGTAATGGTTTCGCGATAACCTACAAACTCACTTCTTCATACATGATTTGGTAAAGAGCTGTTGAGATAAGTTTAACCACTTCATGTTTTCATTTACAGTTAAGTGACCTCACTTCCTCACATTACCTGTGAAAATGTACAAATTGTACATTCAGTTTCGTCATTAGCTGCTTCTTCTTTTTTTTAATACTGGTCTTGTCCAGCATCATAACAGCAGAATGGTGGTCTGGCTGCCTGGTTGTGCTGAACAAATTTGCTTTGCCAAGGGGAAGTTCTTAAAGTATATGAAGCTAACCTTGGTAGTCACTAGCTTCTCTAAAGAACCTGCCAGCACTAACCTGTAAAGATACAGAAAAATACAGACATGATGGGAAGACCAGAAGATCGTTTGGCATTTTCTGAACATATCATTCAAACATCACACCCACTTCATTAAGAAATATGAAGTGGGTGATAGTATGTCAGTATGAGAATTTCGTAAAACCAGAATTAACATGATGTCCTTCAGGATTAAGCAAAATGTCAAAACAAAAGTTGATTGGTGAAAGACTTCTCTTTGAGGACATTGCTTAACTGTCGACTGAAATACTGGAAAGTGGAAGTGTTGCTTCTTCTCATGTGAGGAAGTCAATGCTTTTGACCTCCCTGGTCCAGCAGAGTGTGAGAGTAGCAAGTGAACAAGAAATAAAACCACCACACATGGAGATAAGCTATAAAGTAAAACTTTATCATGACATACAAGTTTAAAGCCCTGAGAACCATATCTTTATATTACTAATATGAACAAAACTGAATGTGTGAAAACCACTTTGGAAAAGTGCTCCTTAAATACAATCAGCACAAACCAGTTTTTACAAGCATTCATGTGTTTTGTCCTATTTTTGTTTGCTTTAATCAAAGAGAAAACTATAATATCAGTAATATCATTATTATCATGTCCATAATAATAATAACAGTACAAAAATATGCACAAACCCCACAGTTGAATTAATATACGGAGCATTGTACAAGCAAAAAACAACATAAAATTGATAAATGAGGTATTCGATAACCACTTGCATATGCGCCTGTTTTTACACAGTTCAGGTTAGTTTTTAAACAATTTAAAACTGAATTAACTCCAAAATCATCTGAGAGACAAAGGTTCTGCATACTTCCAACTTCACAGCTTCCTGAGTGACGAGACCTTGCCTGCAGTTACTGACGAATAAAATCCAAAATGCAACACCAAAATCAAAGTCAGTCTAAGTAGCATTCAGCGAAATGACTGCAGCTTCGTCAGTACTCGTCCCTCAATGCAGCTTCAACATCAAATGCAACAGTTACTGCAGCCCACTGCCCTGAGGTATTGTGGTATGACGAGGTAGGGGGAGGGGGGGGTGTCTAATAGACACACTCTCTCACACACACACACACACACACATTCACACACTAACACAGACTTACATGCACAACACATCATATACTCAATCACACAGAAAGTACACAGTGGGTGCCTGGAAGCCAGTGGAGTGACATAGGGGGTTGTTGGTTTGAAGCCGGATTGTCAGGAAAGAGCTGTGGATCCAATGAGAAACTGTACAAATGCACTAGTCCAACGGTAGACAGAGAACCTCCGATTAATAAAGGGTTCAAATCATCAGATCAATGTGTGTGCTATAAACTGCACAAAGATGAAGTACCCCCCCACTCACTATAACAGATCTGACTGTGGCATCACTGGTAGTATTCTGCATGGCATCACAAGAGTATGTACAAACAGACACAAAGTCAAACAAGCATACAAAGGCAGTGAAGCTACACTATCGAACAGTCACTGCTCCGAATGAGCAGATGAAACAGAAAGCCTCAACTTACATAGAAGAATTTTTTTTTAGTAACACAGCCAAGTAATTAAGCTTAACGGTTACTAAAACCAAGGTCCACCAGAGGAAAAAATTGAACACAAATAAATAAAAACATTTGTTGACGCAACAGCATGAATGACAACTGGTGTCTAAAGTCTGATTAAATTAGTTTCCCAAAAAAAACTGATTACTCTCCAAAGGATTAAGCTTGAAGAGAAAGACATTTCCCCAGCCAGTTGAGTGAAACCTACAATGGCCAGATCTCACAAACAACTACTTTAAGGCAGCATCTACAATTTTTGTCCTTTATAAAATACAGTTATGTGTCATGAGTGTTCTGAAAGATAAACCAACTGTGATCTGCACAAGATCTGCAGAACCTGACATGTAATGGCTAAAATACAGTTGGACTAAAGCACCAAGGGTGATGACTTCAGCTCACACTGGGCTTCAGAGTTTTCTGAACGGTTAAAATGCCTCACATTCAACACAGATAAAAGCTAGAAAATTCATTTTCACCATTTCTTTTTCTTTTTTTTTTTTTTAATGCTAAAAATTACTTTAAAGGGAGAAATACACCTTAATGATTGGTAGGATAATCGTTTTAACAGACTCACCTAGTCCCAAGAACCCAGTAGATAAAAGATTAGATGGAAAGCTCTGAGAAAACTGGGACTTTCTTAAACTTTGAATCAAATAAAAAGGAAAAAGAATGGAATTCCTGGAACACACATTCTGACTTGCTTTCAGTAAAATCAGATTGAATGCATTTAGATGCACAACTTTTGTCAATGCAGAATGGACCTTAAAAAGGTCAGCCCAGCCAGTGGGCGTGGGCAACTGTCAAATGGGGATCAATTCAAAGGAGTGACTGGACTGGTCTTTGGTATGTAGCTGTGCAATACCCAGAGGCTAATGTGGACCAGACAGATTGGGTGGTAAAACACTGGTCACATGATTGTACACATGCATATCATGATGCCGCTGTCATTACAGAAGAAATGTCAACTGTGAATCTGCCTTTCACAGTCAAATTTATGGTTAACTACAACTGTTGGTATTTGTTTTGACCCCTGTGACCCTTCAAACTTGTTAACAATCCTACAAATCTACATGTGTCAGTGAGGAATTAATTATGCTGTTCCTCTTCCCTGATTAAAATGCAGATAAATCACTCTTCTCAGACAACATCTCAAAACTTGAGGGAAAAAAAGAGAGAAAGAAATAAAAAAAAAAAGGAGACCAAACTGAAGAAAACAGGAGCAGGCATAAAACAAGTCTCACAAGTTAATGCAGAGAGGGAGAGCAGGCTCATCCCAGTTCTGTTTGGTGTACAGTATGTCCCCAAAACCACCAGCAGTGTATCAGTACGTCCTTATCAGTTTAAGTCCAGGTAGGATTTCCATCACGAGCTGGGGCGTCAAGTCTCGGTGGCTTTGCAGCCATATGAGGTATGCAGTGTGGCTCTCCTTTCGGAAGAGTCTGATGAGGTATTCTTGTATCAATCATGTGCGTTCTTCAGGTTTGACTCCTCTTTTTCTTAAAATTAACAGTGATGCTGTGCCGTTTTCACATTGCTTCCTGAGAAAGACACCCTTCAAGAGAGGCCAGTATGAGGATGCACAAACACAGGGACAACAAACTTCAAACTGATTCTTGAAGTTGCTGGTCCTTCAACTTTTTGTGCGCAACTTTTTAAAAGACAGCTTGAGTGGACCCGCAAGAGACTGATATTCCTGTGGCTCTCTGCATATAAAATCCCATACATTGCTAATGGGAGTTACATTTTGGAGGTTTGTGTGTGTAATGAATGTTCCCGCCAGTCTACAATAACATCCTGTGATCTGAATTGAGGACAGAGTCACAAGTCAGAGGTATTTAATGTGCTGCTCTACAGCATCTTATTTACCAGTTAGATTTCGGCAAAAGGTTACAGCATGTTAAAGAGACCTGAACTGCCCTGGTTGGAAGCCTGTTACTGAGAGGTGGGACCTGTGTAGACAAGGTTCCACTGGTGAGAGTTACCTGACTTCCCCTGATTGCAATGAAGTCAAAAAGAATACAAAAATAAAGTTGATTCAGGTTAAATATACTACAGCTCCTGAGGTAAAGACACCACTGCAGGTTACTTGATTTGAGGTATGTAAAAAGAGAAAAACTAAAAACAAAATCATTCTAAAAACACAAAATCAAAAAGATGACACAATGGCAACAAACAAACAAAAAGTCCTAAGATAAAACTTTTCAAGTTCAGTTGCGACTACACCTGTCAGTGGGTTTTGGCTGAGCTGATTGTGTTTAGCATGTAGATTAGGATTAACAAGTGTATATATGTGTATATTGTGTGTCTGCGCATGTATAATTGTGTATGAGTGTAGTGTGGGGTGTGTGTTGTGTAAAATGCATAGCTGTGCGTTTGGGCACATGTCATAAAATATTCTTGGGCTCTGTGTTCATGATTGGACAGCCAAGAGCTTGACAGGGTTTGATGAGGTATTTGTTGTGCAACAGTTATTCTTAACGATTTCTCGTGGTACTGTATATTCATGCTGGGCCTCCCATTGGAAGAGAGGCCTGGAGAGGAGAGGGCAGCTTCAGTTAGGGTGACCCGCTGGGAGCGGGCTCAGCAGAGCCAGAACCCTTGGAGGAGGAAGAGGATGTGGGGCTGAGGGTCTGAGCTGGGGGTGCAGAGAATCCGAAGCTAGTGCCGGCTCCAGCAGGGGAGGCTGAGGCAGCAGCAGCCGACACAGCGGGACCGACAGGCCCTCCAGACTTCTGAGCAAACAGGGTTCCTACACAAAAGAGGAAGGTGCCAAAGTAAAGATAATATTTTATGGTACTGAAAATAACAAGATAAAAACAAATGGTATACCATTAACCTTGGTAAACTTAGGACATATGGAAGGACAAAAAATATTACTATTATTATTATTTAACAGCATCATAAAACATTTTAAAAATCACTGGTTCACACAAACCTGAGTACATTGTGCCATTGACCTCCACTGAGACAGTGATGCTGGCATTTCCATTGGTTGAAATACTCAGAGACATGTCCTGCTGCTTCTCATCTGAGGGGAGACATTACTGAGATTACATCATGACTTAAAGAAATGATACAATAAATGTTTCCATAAATTGATGTCTGATGGTAGGACTAACAAATGGAGCATTCATCTTCTCTAAAAACCTGAGCAAAACACAGTTCCTGTTCTAAATCAGCTAAAACTTATTTCCAATCAGGTAACCACCTTGGCAGCACTGACCTCTGGTGGTGATGGTGGGAGCTCCAAGGCGTAGGTTCATAGGCATCTGGGAGGCCATGGCGAGCAGGTTATGTTGAAACGCCTGCTGCATCAGGCGCTGCTGTTCTTCTGCCAGGCGGGCCATCTTCCTCTCTGGACCCTCTGCTCCACCGCTGGTCTCTAGCTTTTCTCTGAGTTGTTCAAGTGTGGCGGCTCGTGCCAAGCCTGCAACCTGCTGCTGCCCCAGGGCCAATGCCATGGAGGGTCTTGCTGCCATGATGGAGGGGGTCAGGTCATCTAGGGAAAAATTAAAATCTGTAAAGAACAAGCATCTTCTTCAGATCAACATTAATGTTACAGTCTTACAATCTAATCTTATTTAGTGGACTAAATTTCAGATTATTAGACACTAGATTTTTTAGATTTTAGTATTTTTCCAAAAATGCACAATGGACATAGTGGGAGTCAAAAACAGAGCTAAAAGCCAGAAGAATAATGACAGTTATCAATGGCATCCTATTGATGTGGACTAAAGGCTTTAAAGTTCATAAAGTGCCCTCCCGGCGTGGGAACTGTGTTATTAATCAGCAGTAAAGGTGAAGGCTCTCAGTAGCCTGAGGCAAAATCAGCTCAAACACTGACTCCTAAACACCTGGACAGAGTTAGTCACATACAGACATGCACACAATCACCAAGATATATTAAAACACTCACACAGATATGTGATACAACGGCAGGAAAAAAAGACTTAGAATGTAACTCATACCTGTGATGAATTTTGCTAACTACTGGCACAAAAACACACTTCACATACAAATAAACATACTCCAAAATATAGATATAATCCCAAAATGGGGGGAAAAAATAGCATAAACATCAAACAGTCTTTCCAGTGTCTGACATTCAAGTTAAACCAGGAAAACAGAAGTTATTAGAACTCGATGTAGTATTTCTAAACAGCGATAGGGGGCAGTATTTGTCTATAAATATCTGGCGCTCATAGACACACGTCTGTAACTACAATACTCGGGTTTGGACCAACTGGACAGATATATTACCATCTTCTCCTGTCCAATTCCAATATACTGATACATGAAATGAAATCAGATTTTATCCAAGTCATTTGACGTGTGAAGCTATAAGGCATTTACCTTTTTTCAGAGAGGGTCCTGGTGAAGCCTGCAGGCCATTTAGAGCTCCTGAGGCCCCTGCCCCCAAAGCTGAAAGGTGCATCTTGGGAGGTGAGAGGATATGGGGAGCTGTGCTGGGAGAGGGAGAGAAACGGAAGAGGCTGCTGCTGTAGCTTGGACGACGACCTTCACGCCGGTTACTGTCGATGGCAGCCTGAAGCTCACCTGGGGAGCTCAGGCCTTTCCTCTCACACTCATATGGGTAAAGGTATTTCATGTACCTGGAAAGGAAAACATAACAAATACATTACATTTAGTAAAATCTGTATTAAAATTGAAGATGATGTTCCTTGAAAACTGCCCAGATCAGTCTAGGTCTGCAATAAACACCATCACATTTTAAGTGTTAAGTTAACTTAACTATGTGCCACATTATAAGAAAGTCATGCTTGCTATCAGGGGTCTCCTTCCACAAACAGAACACTGATCTGTGCAGTCTAAAAGTGACTGCAGCTTAACAGGGGCTACATTTATCTGAACAACCAGGCTTTTGGAAGGAAGTTAATGCAGGAAACTGGAGAATGTGCTTACATGTCCTGCAATAAAATGATTGCTGTAAAACCTGCCTACTTTTAGCCAATACATAAACATATTCCTCCCCCTCCTTTGACTATATTTTTTAAACAACTTCTCTTTTCAGTTAATTGGTGACCAGGTAGCAAAGTGCCCCATTGTGACATTTCCTTAACCTACTTCTTTGTAACAGATAAAGCAGGGAACATTTCTTTAAATGTCACACACTTTGAAATTTACAAAGTATATATTTTTTCGTAGATTCAGGTTGAACATACTGGTCTCTGCAGCAGAAAATACCAGTATTTGTTTCTGTAGCCTGCAAACTTGGTTATGTAAAAAGTTTTGTATTTACAAAATCAGGTTACTCCAGAAAGATGAAGTTAAGTGCTGCAAATGACTCAGAATTTAATGAGACACCTGGTATGCAGATAGTCCAAAACATGTTTTGTATGTCACATATATATATGCATTTATATACATTCTCTTGCTGTGTGCTCTGTCACAGCTGAGGTATGCTTTTCATGCTGTAGGAGCACAAAGTATTATGCGTGCTGACTGCATTATGGTGGAACAACAGCTCAAGGATCGATAAGAAGTTAAGAGCAGCATCCATTAGATAGAGCAGAGTGACGCTACATAACAGCTCAGTGACATTAAAAATACATAAAGGTTCATTAGGGCACCCTGCTAGCAGACAGGATAGAGAGGTGTTACACTACTAAACGGTCTCCATCAAGAGAATGAGAGCATTTCAGTTGAGACTTGGCGAAGGGCTGTCAGTCAGACCCCACCTTAGTCAGTGTGAACTCTGACCCAAATCACGTCAATAAATCAATGGCAATCAATGAGCTCTATGTGTGATGTAATGGACAGAGGGATTGAATGTGAAAAGAGAAGGCACCCTGGAGCAGGAAACAAACTTGCATGTGTATAAACACATAATATTGACATCCGTACTCATACTGAGACGCACACAAATACACACACACACACACTCAAATCCACCAACTCTGATGTCAAACACACAGATACTTATGGCATGAAGAAGAAGGTGCTTGTTTCTAGGATTCACACACTCAAAATTCTTTATTTAGCTGCAGTAAATTAAATCACAGTTTGCATAAGATTAGCCCTACCTAGACTGGCCAAGTGTAAACAGTGAATTTATACATGCACAAATGCTCAAATAAATCTGGTTGGTTGTGTCAGAGATACAAAGACTTACTGTGTGCGCAGGGTAAAAGCTGCACTGGTGATAGAGGTAGGCAGGTTGAGTCCTTTTGTGATTTCTCTCCAGATCTTCTTGTTGATAACTTCCACAAGGCCTCCTTTTTCTGTCACCAGCTTGTACAGCATGTACAGATCCAGGACTTGCTTGGCCATGATGGGGATACGATTGACTGGGGTTCCTGTGGAAGAAAGAAAACCCATAAAATAAAAATCAATACAGCAGACATCATACTGTACATGTGGACCAGAATAGTTTACTGATTCAAAATGGAAGCCTTATCATGGATTAATGTCCCAGTATGAATGGAATCTATAACCCCCATTTTCCCCTATGAGAAGCCCTGCTGAGACAGACCAGCAGCTTATACAGAAAATACTATAAGCTGCCATTTTGAAAATGTCAAATTCTGAGAACTCTATATTATGCGAATCATTTATCCTCCAATCAATGCTAAAACACAAGGATCGTTTCTATGACCCCTAGACACTGATCTAAGAGCTGATTGGAAATTGGTGAGACAAAGGTGACAGGCCTGATGCCAGCGTGGCCTGTTAAATTTGGCTTGAAAACATATTAGCCCAGTTAAGGCAATCTGGCTTGACCTGGAAAAGGGGATTCGCAACAACACAAAGCAAAGCAGCTCTAGACTTTTGATACAGATGCATTAATCTTGTCAACAGCTTATCTGCACTGAAGCTTGCAGAAAGCGTGTTTGGGAGGAGGAGGTAGAGGAGGGGGCGAGGGCTAAAAAGAGGCAAGAGGAGGGGCTGGGTCACAGTATGCGACAGAATCAAAAAGTGCAATGTGCAACAGTGTAGGCATGAAGCAGGAGGAGGGGACTTGGGATTGTGACGACCTGCTAATCCATGGGCAGCGGTGGGTGGGGGGCTCCTGGATAGGCTAGTATAATGAAGCTCATTTAGAGGATTGTACTAAGTAAATCCACACCCCTCTGCTGTTAGTGCTGCTGGGTCCAGTGCAGGGGAGTCGTACAGATTTGCCCTCACAGTTAATGCCAGGCAATCCCTCAGCCCCACCACAGGCTGCTCTTAACCTGGAATTGGACTCATTAATGACTTTGTAAAATAGCAGAGTGATTAGGCCATGAAGATTAGCCCTGATTCATTTTCTTAAGTTAGAAACAGTTCTTTAAGCCCTTTGCAAAGGGGCCTAAGTGAACACATGGACGTGCATAAGAGTGGAGATCAAGAAGGTGTTGCTCTGCTCAGGGCATTATAAAGTACTGGCCCATAGCCTACCACCCCTCGTAATATTGATGGTATTGGTAGTGGTGAAAGAAACAAAAGGTCTGTGTTTAGTTTCTACTGCTGTGTTTACAACAAAAGTCACTCAGAATCTCTTTCACCTCGATGGCTAAAATGTGCAAACACAAATACACAGCATGCCGTATTTCCTGCAAACAGAGGTGGGACCAGTGTTTGGGTAAGGTGGGTGTCAGAAAAGACTCACATGTCTGTTAAAAAATACATGTTAGTTTCAATGATGTATAAGGATTTTCAACAGGTCAATTTTGCAATCATCATAACTTCTAACACATTCAGAAATTCTCAGTGACACAAAGTTCTCAGTTGTATGAAAAACTGAGAATTGGTATTGTCACTGGAGTTATGATATTACACATCATTTAACATTTACTTCAGTTTGCATTTAGTTACACTTAGTTGCATATAGTTACTAAAGTGTGGTGCAAGTACAGTTCTTAATGTTTAAGGACTGAAGAGAGGACAACCTTTACAACTAGACAGAAGACAAGATGTTTGATTTTCTTGATGAATGGGAAAAAAAGCTGAAAATACTGGTAAAAATTAACCAGTGGAAACACTATTCTAGCACTGTATGAATTTGTGCAAATCTAGGTGCACAGACTTTTGACCCCTTTGCAAACTGTGCAACAGGCAACACCACAGCAACTCTGTACACTGTATGTACTTAATGATTTTCAGCCAGTAAAAGCTCTAGAAAATGCTGTACTAGGAAAAGAGCCATCTTATCTCTAATACCAATTAACCTGATGTACAACACAAGCGCATTTTGCCAAGACGCCAGCCTCCATTATAGATAATTTGAATTAGCCATGAGAGGAGAGAGGAGAGAGGAGGAGAGGAGAGAATCATCAATTATTAAGTGAAATTTGATGGCAATAACTACAGACCTCCAACTTAAAATAAACCCAAACAAATCCTTCATTCATTCATTCATTTTCTGAACCCACTTTATCCTCACTAGGGTCACAGGGCCTACAAAAATTAAAAGTCAGAATTAACTGCCAAAAAAATTGCAGTAGACAGGATGTACTGTGGTAACATGTATGTATAGAAATAACCTACTGCAGTGTCGTTATAAATTTGCTTAATCTGCACTTCTCAGACTAAGACCAGAAAATGTATTTATTGAAAATGAACATGACAGAATTCCTGTTTGATCTCTGGTTAGTTGTCACATTTCCAGGACATGCAATGGACTAAAGCACCCAAATGCTTTGCTACTAGTGCCTTGTCAGTTATTTAATGCAGCATGGGACATCAATCCTGCATCAAACAATTAGTACAACTACAGGGGTCAGAGATCAGCCAGGGGTTATTGATGTGTGAATTAAACTGCAGGTCAGCAGGAAGCCATGTTTTCATACTGGCCTGACCATGAACAATGAAGCCACAACAAATGAGACACAACAGCGCTGACCCGAGAGTGACAGGCCAGCAGTTAGTCAGGCCTTAATTCACACCTATGCTTTTATATACCCCTGTTTTCGTATCTGCTTTCACATCCAATTTAAATTTAATGCATTTACACAGAGCTACTGTTTCAAAAAGGAGACCAGGGAGTGTGTGTATATGGTAGGAAACTAAATATCTATCAATATCTTAAGCAGTCCAGAGGCTTTGAAACTTAAAGCAGCATTAATTAGTGAACACATGACAAAAGTTTCACATTCCTGCACCTCCTGACCACATGTGAAAGTGCTGGGAAAGCACCTTTGATAATGCCATAATTGACCAAAAAAAAAAAAAAATCACATTAGCAATACTTGGGAACTTAGCCAAAGAGTTCCCTAATTTGAGAGAATCAACATGCTGCCTGCCTTTGGTGTCCAACATCTGCTGTTTTCAACCCTGGAGACATTTAGCTCTAACAGGCTTAATTAGACCAGTGCGAAGCATCCCTTTTGATCACAGTAGCGCAACTCGTCAGCCTCACCGTTGCTTTTAATGCACTGTCTTCAGCGGTTATATCGCTTCAAACCCTTATGTGACACCACATAATAAACATTGCTTGGCTTTATGGCACACAGGAATGAAGAAGGCAACTATTGGGTATTTCATCTCTCTGCAATGCTGTGATTTGTCCACTCTGCTCCTCTGAGCCAATCTGTAATTGGCTGCAGGCTTCACCTCCCATCATCCTTTGGCCCGGACTGATTTTCCCCCAGGGACAGGGCCATCAGGAGCCTAGTGATTAATGGCACCAGGGGTCAGAGGTTGCTGTGGTGGGAAGTGCCACGGCTGAGGGCCCCTGAACCACTCCCTAAGTCCTTCCTCCGACTTCCACTGTGAACACAAGAGCCACACGGCCAGCGTTCAAACGGCTAGACTTCAAATGATAAGAGATGCAGATACCGAGATAGACAGAGGAGAAAAAGAACAGCTTCAAAAAACCCAATGATTCAAAGAAACGCTAGAGTTGCACAAACTAGACATTGAGACAGGAACAGTTATAGAGCTGTATTATATTATGTAAAAATAATACATTCTGCAAATGCCTGATATGTTCTTATGGAATATCTGATGCCAGTTTTAGTTTTACCTCCAGGATAGGAAGTATTCAGCTCAATTACTCCTCAATAAGGTACATGCATATGTTGACATACAACAGATGTGGAAAAACTTTAACTACACAGATCAATTATGACCCAAAGTGGACTATAAATTGAACAAGTTGCAGATGCAAAATGTTCCATCTAGCATTATGGTTCTACTTTTCTACCCTAATGTGAAGAGAAAAAAGGGAACAAGGTCATTTTATGTGACCCCTGACCTATTTTTAGCAGGAAACAGCTGTTCACATTAAAGGGCTTCCATAATAAATCAATTGGTGCCCCTGACGTAGTAGTAAATTAAATATTGCTGACTTCACATGATGGGCATTATTTTAAATAATTAAGCAGCAGACAACATACAGGAAATGAATTTTTTACTCAATGAGCATTGGCTAGTGTGAGGTTTCACTGTGGTATATAATGAAAAAAGAGGCATGAGGAAAAAAAAAAAATCACATCATTGTGTATGGTTGCTTCCAATTGTGGTGTTTGATACCAAGGGGTTTACTTAGACATTACATTGAATAAAGGACTCAGATTGATGACAAAAAGAGGACAAGCCAGTACGACACAAAAAGGAAGCAATAGTAGGGGGAACTAAAGACAAATGACCTAAGGGATAAGACAGAAAAAAGAAGGCATGAAGAAGGAAACAGATTCTGTGACAGTTTTTTGCTCCCTCTAGGAAGGAATGAAGGATAGAAGGAAGGAAGGATAAGAAGGAAGGGGGAGGTGTCGTAGCTAGCCAGCTGGAGAAAGACTGGATTACTGCTGTAAGAAAGGTGTCAGCCAACACAAACAGCCCCTGGCCTCATGGCAGTGTCTGAGTCCCTTCAGCCGCCCACACTTTCCTCCTCCTTGTCTTCTGTTTGACTGGCGTACACCGAGTTCATTAACTTGGAGTCACTAATGCAAAAGCAGCATATAAAGATGGTTCACCATGCATAAGACCTTCTACAACACAGCACAACACGCTATAAGGATGTTTTAAAAAGGCATAAATATGTATAGTCTATTTTCTGTACTCACTCCTGAACATTTGTAAATGAGAAGTTGACATGAACTACATGAATTGTAGCAATTTTAGCAGATCAGACACCTTATTAGTGGTTATATTCACTAAACATTTACCTAGATCTATGCCTAAATGTTGTCCATATCCCACCTCAAGTCATTTGTTACCCTGTTTTAAAAATTTTATGATTAAAACATTTAAGAAATTGGTTGAGAGGAAATGCTCTCAAACAGCCCTAACCCTTCATTAGCATGGGACAGGGAGACACTGATGTGAGAGATGAGTGTCTGGACTCCACATGCTGGGAAGTTTACTTTATGTCAGGCAGCCCCTGGCTGTTTAGTTTATATGTTCGTATGTCGGGGCAGCATATTGTCAGGACCCCGCTGTACGCCAGGGCATGTTTGTTTTATTTTTAATGCATGGCAAGGGACATAAAAGGTAAAAAAGCCTTGAGTGTATGGAATTTTCTATCTTTAGTCCAGGCAGAGCCACCACTCACTCACATGACGGACCAATTCATATCAAGTGTTAAGATATGTACCCTCCACATAAGGGAAGTTAAATGTAACATTACACTATAGATACATCGCTATTCTAAGCAGCTAAAGGCACAGCTGGTACAGAGGCACACGCAGAGAAAGAAAGAGGGACAGTCTATAGCATGCAGGTCGATATGCTCTATATCTTTGATAGGCATCACTCCTGTTATGTCAATAGTGCAATTAATGTGAATTGACAGAGGGAGAGAGACAGAAAAAAAAACAGAATCAAGAGAGGAAATGGAGACAAATAATGAATTGTTTCATTGACTGCATTAAGTTGTGATGTTATGAGAAATACAAAAATAAATTAAAACTTTCAGAGTGACTTGAAGTTTGGGCTCCGACATGAAATCCATTTTCCTGAACATGTTGCAGATTTTGTTTAAAATTAAAAAAAAAAATTAAAGAATGTAGACACACTACCATCTGGCAGTGAAGCCACATGTGTCCATGTACAGAAGCACGGAAATGATAATTTTGCTGCTTTTCACCACAATCTCTTCTAAACTGAGACGCATGAAGACATTTCTGCAGATGTGACATTTAATGCAAAAACAGCAGTTGAAGCTCAGTTTGTTATTTTGAGATCAAATACCACCAGATCCTTCTCTCCTGTCTCTTCTTCTTCCTTTCCCTCTGTCTTAATAAAAAGAACAAATATAAAATGGTAGAAAAAAGCAAACACGAGATGACGAATAAGTCACTCAGAGCTATATTTACAGAGGAAACAGTGAGAGTTGGTTTTAAGCAAGAATTATTGCAGCAAGCAAGCAGCCAATATATCGAAGCAGCTGTCTTCTGTGCACTGTTCAGTGGCTCAGCCTGTAGTGTAAAACATTACAAAACTGGCGTGGCTCCAAACAGGCAGACGACGTAAATCTCACTGGGTGGTGTTCACACACTAGGGAGGCTGTCAAGAGTGCAAATAATGACACTATTAGACTTTGAATTACTCAATTTTAAGTTTGCACAGAGAAGTTTTGTAATAAATCTCTATATTGTTATTTTTTAGACAGTTTCTGGATGCAGTTTAACATACTGTCACTTTTGCAGTACATGATCTCTTGATCAGTCATTACAGTAAAACACACCTGACCTGAAATAGGGAGACTGACAGAAAGAAAAAGAGAGAAAGAAAAAGAGAGAGAAACATGACTCCTCCTTCGTGGGTCATGAAGATGGGTCACCTGGTGAAATAGAGGGGGAGGGGGATTGAAAAGGTTGGATGGCGAGAAAAGTGAGATGGCCTCTCCAACTGTAACCCAAGTCCCCTCAGTCCCTGCAGACCTGGCAGATCAACTGACTAGACCCCAATCAACACGAGCAGATTTGGAACCAGCAGAGATGGATGAATGGATGGATAGATTGACGACATAAGGATGGTTGAGCTCTGTTATACTTTGTGGTTATTCATGGTCAATGGCTGGTCAGTTTCTAAAAGATCTCAGGAAACACAGCTGATATCTGAAATGAGGTGAAAAAGGAGAAAAAAAAAACACACTTCAAATACTTTTAAAAAAAAAATCAAAATGTTTCAAATTATTTCAATCAAACTGAAGGCTAACAGAATAGTTTCCTTCTCTCTCACACTCAAATACCATTTATTAGGCCTATGTATTGTGTATCTCTTTATTAATTTATTAGTGTTTTAGTTTTTCCCTTTTCTTCTGTAAAACATTTAGTTAACCTGTAAAAGGTGGTAGATAATTGTCCTACTGTGAGTTCAGCATTCTGCACACAAAGTACGAGCTAAATTAATATATTCAGTACTTATCTATCTATACATCTACCCTACACAACATCACTGGAGCTCAAAAAATAACTTGACATCATGTTTAACAGTGACACTTAATGCCTTATAATATCAGTGTGTATTTTTAAACTCTACTGGTCTACTTGAATATAGACAATGACCTCTGCTCTATATTTAAATCACACTGGAGGATCAGGTGAGAGGAGTAACCCAATAGTTTGGCCATGTAAACAACCATCTCTGATGATTAAAGAAATGTAAAGAATGTAGATGTCATGGCAATGCAATGGCATGTTGCGCACACACAATAGAGGGAGGGGTTTGACATCAAATGTGGATAATCCAGATTAAGATGTAGAAATAAGGTGCAAATTTTTCTTCTTGAAAAGGATCCAACACAAACCAGGAAATGTCAAATTCAGAATAAACAGAATGGTAAAAAGGAAAAAGACAAAATATAGGAGTTGAATATCAGTCATAAAATGGAAGTCTAAACAAGAAACAGACCGAGTCAGAGAGAAACTTTAATGTCACAGTGAGGTCACCTATGGCTAGTACTGGTGATAAGTGATGTCCTCACTGGCAGGTGTAGCATTGAGGGGCCACTCTCTCCCTTTGTCAAGCTTTATAACACAGTTTACTGCTTCAATCAATGGAAACCAGGACTGACAGATAAAGCCATCAGCTGACGAGCCCCATTTGGGCCCCACAGTGCTAATCAATAAAGAAGACATCAGCTGGTATAAGCCAAGAAGGAAGAATAATATGGTGAAAGGGGCACAGCAAATGTTGGGGGTTGTGAGCGCTCGAAATTAACTCCCATCAATGCTAATTACTTTTGGCTTTTGGTAAAATGACTCTGGTATTAAAAAAGCACATGTTGGGCTCCTAGCTATGCTACACATTCCTCATGCACTGTGAGAGTTATTTAGGTCAACAGCAGAAAATATTGCTTCTTCAATTCTGTACAAAGAATTGAAGTTATAAAATAACAAAGAATAATCATAACATAGACATGAAAATCAAAATGAATATATAGTGGCCAGTCATCAAGCAGTGTAGTTTTATTCTGCATGTAACACACTGCAGAAGGATATTTTGTTGTGATGTTTATGTGCTCAGATCAAACACATACCACTACTGAAATGATTCAAATGTTTTCATTATATACTGTTGCAGTTTGATTTTTACATGTATTTCTTAAATACAAGAAACTTAGATGCATCTGTGTGCTTGTAGGCTGTTATTTCTTCTATAAATTGAGATGCATCAAGAATTAATCAGCATTTCAGTTAGATTCTCAAGTTAAAAAATGCAGAGATGTACAATGTGTCTAAATAGACAATGTAGCTGATTTCTTAACCTTGGTAGGTCTTGAGTGTCAAGTAACTTGAGGATTCATGACACAAAACATGATAGAAAATACATAGAATGAATAGAAATTAAGTCAAAAGATATTATGTAAGAAAATATTAAAGTTCAAGTGTTTTTCATGAGTTGTCAAATGATAGCTTGCCAAACATTTAACAATAATTTGGCTGCAACAACAACATCTGATACTGACAGAAATAAGAGTGCTACTGTTTGGCAGCTATGTTCTTAACGGCCCTTTCTTCCCTCAAATCAAGCGTCTTGTTTTCCATTAGGCTTCTTTGCACGCAGATCTTTGGTATTGTGTGGCTTATGCAACATTGCTGCAGAAAAGCACTGGAAGTGAGCTCAGGGCTATTGTATTGGTGTACAGCTCCTTTGGGGGCTGTAATGCATTTCATACCATCCATCACACGGGTGTGGAGGCCAGGAAACATTACTTCAAGAGCAAACACAGGACACAGATGGAGAAGTAAGACACAAATGTGTAGAGACAGCAGAAGTTTGGGGAATATGTGGATCATAGGAAATCATAAAAAACCTTCCTGAGAAAAGCTTTAGAAGTCTCCAAATATCTTCATGAATGTTTCTTGAACAAAACAGATGAGAATCCAAAAATAGATTCTTTTGTACCACATCATCATTAATTTCGTATCAACAAATTTCACACTTAACACAATATCACTCACTTCTTTGTCATTTATCCCTATTCTAATACATCTAACACCTTACATGCATTTCCAAATAAGATATTAGTTTTTCCGTATAAGGCTGGTATGAATTTGAGGGGCAAAACATTTTCTGATTCAGTATTAGTCTTTGATTTTTTTTTTTTTATTCAAGGATAACAAAAAAATGTGTATTGGGTGGTGTGTTTCACACTAAATGAAAAGTTTATTTTAGTGTACCCTGACAGATTTTCCCTTTGTTATAACAAACCATTTCTAAGTAATAGGATTAGAATTAGGTAGAAATGTTTTATATTCATATTTTTTCCAGTATATATTTGACTTGCATAATGTATTGAAGTGAATGCTAAACAAGATACATGGATGAAACCACCAGTGTTATTTTTACTCTGACCAATGACCTCTCTGGGAAGCATGAATCTGCTTTAGGCCCACACTCGTCCTCCTCTCTACTCAAGTACGTATGGGCATGGTGATTAAGAATCTCTCAGCTCTGCAGCTTAGAGACTCAAATCCCTGTACAGTATGGTCGTAATTAAAGATGGACAACACGGTGGCAATCCATGGCTGAGTCTGGCTAAATGACAGAGGAAGTAACATGGAGGTGGTATGGATGGGGGTGGGGATGAGAGGACGAGGGAGAGCTCGCTTTGTTGAAGACAGTGACAAAATAATACACTTGAGATATTTATCTGATGCCCTGACAAAAAACAAAACATCAGGAAAACTACTGTTTCCTTTTGTTTTGAAGGAAAAGGGACGTAAAGCAACCAGGGATGTGCTCATTTCTGGGCTGGGCTATAATTTGCCAGCCAAAGGGTGGAGTTTACCACAAGCAAAGATAATTTCAGGTCTCAAATAGATCAACACTGTAACCACAAAATCTTTGATCACTTATGCAGGGGAGGATGTGTCCAATAAGAATAGTTTGGCTTCCTCTTTTGGAGACTGACTTAGGGCAATGATTAAAAAGCAGTGGTTGGAATCTGTGTATCATTTGGGCTCCCGCCCTTTCCTGAGAGTAGGGGCCCTGTTCCACCAGTGTTAGTTTGGCTATCCTTCTGTCTGGATGGTGAGTCTTGTCAGTTTCACTGACAAAGTGCTTCCAATGGAGGCCTTATTTTTTTTTTACACAAGCTGGCTGGTGCCTCCCTTAACCTCTCTGTCACTCTAGCACCCGGTCTGCCCTCATCTCCTACTGTGGTCCTCCAAGTCAATCCTCTTCAGTCTTGCTTCCTCTTTTCTCCTCTTTCTACATATACAGACATGCAATGGTCTCTCCCTTCTCTGCTGCCCATCACTGCTGCCCTATCAAAATGGTTGGCCTCCACTTATTTGGGCATCATTAATCATTCTGTGTAGGACAGGAGGCCCCTTAATCCAGGCCCCTCCTCCCCCTAGCCTTACCAAGCGGCCACGTTGTGGCCCTCAGCCCCTATCCCCCATGGTGTTATCAAGTTTCAGTGGTTGTAACTGTAGCACAATAAACAGAGGGGGAAGGAGAATGAGTGGGGCAAAAGAGAAGGAAGAGGATGGAGACGGGAAGACAGAAAGACTAGAGAGAACAGAACGTAATTTCCTGACTACATTTAATTTGTGCATCCAATGGGAAACAGGCTCAGGTCTTTAAAATTGCTTCAGTTATGAGCACTTTCTGAAATGGCTGAATTTGCACACATGGTAATAGTGCTTTTGTTGTTATACCAGGTGCTGCCACTTTCCAGAAGTTGTGGGGTGTTAACTAAAGAAAACGAGGCCATATCAAAGAGTTAGAGAATGTTCCTATTGTAGTGTGGTGTTTTTACAGAGGGCCCGCCTGTTAGGAGGGCTAGTGTGACGCTGACCGGGGGAGTAATATAATGCATACATGGATCCCCCAGAGCCCATTCATGGTGTAATTGGTGTGGACAGAGCCCTTGGTCTCAGGATTACAGCTAGGATACTTCCTCTAATGTCCTGCTGGGAGGAAACTCTTCCCACACTAGAAATATTGGAAAAATGTTCATCTTTACATTTAACTCGGATGTTCTGCTTCCTTTTCCCTTTAAAAAATGCCCAGACACAAGGTTTCTGTTTTTCCAATAAATGTCATGCATTTCAGTCTTTTGGGACACAAATCTGTCCTTTTCAGCACATTTCCAATAAACTACTACAAAAGTACTGATAGGCTTGATTTGAACTCAACTCTTATAACATGTTACAAGTAAACTAAAAAAGCTGCATATTTGACTGACATCATTACGTTAACAATGGCGAGAAGAAAGCTGAAACAGACCAGTTCATTGAGGATGTCAACACTGTCCATAAATCAGTGACAGTTTCAGCTTTTTCCATTAATTACCTACACTGACTGTAGCCTCGTTTGACTGAAGAAAATTGTAAATGAATGAAAATGCTCCAACATTCTAATTACGTTTCACATTGTTGCCTCGCCAAAGCATCCAAGCAAATTAGATCTACAGCACAGAGTTATTGTAATTCATTGCTCATTTGTCACTCATCATTTCTCACAAGCAAAACATTAAACAAACTATACTGGCTTTTTTCCCCCACCTCTTAAAAAGGTGTGTTCCAACCAAAATAGAACATGTTTTCCACTATTTTTCCCTGATTAAAACCTCTTCATTTCTTGCATCATTAATATTTTTACAAAATCGGGATGAAATAAAACAGTTTTTTTTTCCTAAAAACATGACAACTGCATTGTCTTCAGTAATCACAATTTGTGACAGTGTAATTGTTCTGCATAATTTGGCACAAGTTTTATAAATCAATGAGAAGGTGGCTTAAATGCTAGACCTTGCTATACAAACATAATACAAAAACTTTAGTGTGGATAGTTTGCTATAAACGGACTCACTAAATTAGCTACGTATGCAAGTAACATTAATGCTACAACCCACAAGTTAGTACAAAGCCTATGTGTATCTGGAAAATACAGTAATTAAATGGGCTATTTCATTCAAATGGCAGCTTAGCAGCAAAGTTTTCACAGTACTATTATTTATTTTTTTAATGACACAACTGACATGAACCACTGGGAAAGCTGATCATTTGTGAAATCAAGATTGATCCAATCTCAGATTTTAAGATGGTACAGCCCTGCTTTATACTAACACTCATAGCATGGCATCTGCCAGGAGATTTTATTGTAGGGGCTTTTCTAATGAGACATTTTCCTTACAACAATTATCTTCCATTAATGCTGTACATCTTTCTAAGACCAGTGTGACTTTACTGACCTAGGTCAAGCTCAGTATTTTATTACTATTACCAGACCTAAATCTATCATGGGTATTTTTTCCTAAAATAGTTTTAAAGCAGTCATAGCACACACCATGTGGTCTATCTTGGCCTAAATCTTAAATTCCCATTAAGACTGTCAAACTGGGAAGGATCTAGTCTTTACTAACCACAACGTGTGGGCTTTTCTCAGCTGAACATAAGGGGCTAAAACACTTGTCTTTACCCTCCATTAACCCCTCCCTTTTCGACTGGTGATTTCACTGAACAGCGGCCTCTCTTTCTCTCTGGCTCTGTCCATCACAGCCCTTGGCCATTAATCATCTCAAGTGGACAGCACTGACAGGCAGTTGGCTGCATCACTCTTTTATTTTCTTTCTCTCCTATCATGTGCCTGTAGCTCCCGCAGCCTCTCTTACTGCGCAAACCCCCCCATAGCAAATGATCCGGTGGCCTGGTGTCAAACCAAAACAAACAATCACCCATCTGCTTAATCGAAATCTTTGAGGTGGTTAATGGTGTTGAGCCAGTGTCAAAGCTTTTCTCTACACTCCCAATGGGGAACAAAAAAATCTGTAATGGATATGATGAACAATGATGTTGCTGGAACCCATGAATGCTAAGTCTCCACCTTCACCAGTGCAGTGTGAGGCATCCTACATTTATATATATATTAGACTGATAAGCTGATGTTACTATCCGAGTAGATGATATTTTTTCCCTTTAGCAGAAAAGGGCTAAACTTCACAAACAATATTCAACATATGTATGGAATTGGAAGGCAAATGGTCAAAGCCTCTTTCAAACAAATATCACTGTGACCTTACACTGTATAACAGAGGAGTACTAAGTAAAGAAATTGCATATATGGAAGTAAGTGTATTTGCTCATGTGTCTTCTGCCATGCAAAGCCTATCAATGGGCTCCTTTACTAACAGACAGGATTTAGGACAGCTGCTAAAATTCCTCAACCATTAACACGCACATACACACACACGCCTGTTTTTAAGCGCAAAGGCAGGAAATGGGAATCCCTCGTAAGTTTTCCTTCCGTTGTTGCTTTCCTCTTAAGGCCTTGAGGCCCCACATCGAGGTGGGAAAAGCACTTCACCATTTGTCTGTCTCTGACCAGAGATTCCAGATTTACAAAACAAAGTGGAATTTTTACACATTATGGCTGTCATACAAATCCTATAAATCTTATAGAAATTGTCAAATAAGGCTGAAATTTATAGAAAAACAGTTTGTGTTCACCTCTCCTTTGAAATGTCACATAATAATGACATTTAAATCAAAAAGGGTATTTTGCTGCAAGTGCAAGTCTTTCATTAAAAAGTGCCATAACCTGGAACCCATGTCTTTGAAGTGAAAAGGAAGGAGGAGTAAACACATAGTAATAAGAGGGTGCCATCAAGAGCATAGCAAGACTTGCTCTTCATACAGTCTTGGCACAGAGAGCAAAAAGGGAACGCAGCCAAGCAATTTGTTCCCACTCTAGTTTGAGAGACAGCAGAGGTCAGCCAAGTGCCTCTTGTCTTAAGGGAGGGGTGAAGAACTCACTCTTGAGTAGCTGAAATTATACCCTACTCTTCAGTACAGTGGTTGTGTTGGATCTCTCTGTAATGTCAATAGAAATGTCCCCGTCACATCGTGCAATCATATTTAAAGCCCTGTGCTGTAATGGCTGTTTAATTTTCATCCTTCCTATGATAACAACTGTGAGCATGTTATTTTTCTGACGTATTTTCAGTATGATCAGAGCTCGAAAAACATCCAAATCCAATTGACCTCAGATAATTTTACTTTGCCATAAATGTTAACATTCTCTAAACGTGTTGTATATGCCATCAAGCACTGACCCTGCTCAATATAAGTGCTTTAATAATGGTCAACTGTACAAATGAATCAAATAAACATTAATTAGGGGTAATTTCAAAACGTTTTTCATATCCAAAGTGTTTTATTTATCCGTTCTTATTGGATTTTGAGGCAGAATTTTGTGTATTAATCTTTAATTAAAATGTTTTCATCTACACACTTACTTTATTATTATTTAAACATGAGTAAATGCAAATGTAGTGCAACTGTGATATGGAGTACGTTAGTCAGCCAGTTATCTGCTGTCATGTGGCATTTTAGTCAGTTTGATGGATGTCTTTGTCTGACCAGCATGAGTAAAGGGTCAGCCAACCACTCCCAATGTCTGCCACTGGACAGAGATGCTAACAGGGCCCTGACAGATCCTGTCCCTCCCTCTCACTGACTGTGTTTAATTCATCACCTCCAAACAAGACCTCCGGTGCTACGGCCAGACAGTCAGAAGCTGCTGCTCTTGTAAAGCAGAGGCCCTAACATATGTGTACATGTATACACACACACGCATGTGGATGGACGTGCTCACACGCATACACCACCATCATCTGTCACAGCCTGACAAAACAAACTATGCATCACATGCAACTTTCATACATATTCTTCACCCATCATAGCCTGTGACAAAACATAATGAAGTATGAACCACACAAAGACTTACAGACCATCATCACAAATCATAACCTGCCAAAACATGTAATATGCAAGTATGCACTACTGTAAAAACATTGTGATTCACGTTGGGAGGTAATACCCACACCATGAAACTTGCTTGGAAACAGATTTGTCTGATAAGTGCATTGGTTAACCTGGGGTCTTGGCAGCATTGAAGCAGCACGCGGCCATTGAGCCTTTCTGGCTAAAGGCCAATTAAATAAGTTGAAACTGCAGCCAGATCTTCTTGGCTCTGATACAGCAGAAGCACAGGATCGACCGTGGCAAATCTAACCTGCTGTCTCCTTAAGGTCTTTAAGATGGAAAAGACTATAAGTAGCTAAAGGATTTCTTAACGAGTGAGAGTTACAAAATTATTTCTAAATTGATCAATTTGAATTGCATTTTTTTCCTCATTCTCTCAAACCTTAAACAGGCAATCAGTTGTGAAATAAAAAAAGAGCATTTCAAACAGAACATATTCCTCCCCAAAGCCCCACGCTCACAATTTCAGAAATTAACAAATTACAGGATATCTCGTTTTCACAAATTAACTCAATTATTATTCATTTATCCTTGGCCCATGCTCTGAAATTGTGCATGAGTTTCTGCATGATCGGCCTGACAAACACACATAATCAATTATCTACATTCCAAAAGGTAAAAATAGTTAGGGTATCATCTTTGTAGCATATGCACATACCGAGAAATAGATTTTGTTACACGTAAAAATTTTATGCCAGGGATCTCATAGATGAAAAAGGGCAATAGATTACAGTGTGCCATTGAAGGGGACATGAGCCATGTAAATAAATAATACTGTAATGTCTTCTGAGAAATCTTACCTCTTTTCTGCATGAAGGTGAAGAGGTCATCCAAAAACTCCTTTCTTTTGGGGTCATTGTCCAGCTCGTACAACTGAAAGAGAAAAGTAACCTATTAAGCCCATTCACTACACTGTCAGTTATGACTGGGCACATATGGGCTGCTTGTGGTTTACTGTCACATTTAATTTTTGCTTTGTGTGTGTGAGACACTGCTGGGTCTGTTAAGCTTTCATTAACGGCTACTCAGCATATTCAGTGTATTAAATAGTTCCTGGAATATGAGTCTGACTGCTTAATGTCCTATTAGAAACTGTGATCTGGTACAATCAGAGTGTCTACCAGTAAAGATTGCGACTGGAGTCTCTACCAATAGAGATTGAAATCGTAATCTCTACCACAATCCTACTGGTAGAGATTGGGATCGAATTCTCTACTCATAGGATTGGAGTTTCTACTGGTAGGGATTACAATCACAAATCTCCACTGGTAGAAACTATGATTCTACCAGATCGCACTGTCTACCTTGACATATAAATTAATGCATTACTCTCTGATGCGTTTTATTTTCTTAAATGGGTAGATACGTGTAGCAACAGAGAGTCTTTCATGTGTGTTGGAGTTTCTGGCCTTTTAGAGATGAATAAATCTCTTAAGTGCTCACCTTAGCAAAGTCTCTAGAGGCCTCTCCTCTTCCTCTGCTACTGTCAGCCTCATCTGCCCAACCAGCACTCCCATTCTGCAACAGACAAGAGGAAGAGCACAAATAAGTAGTGAATACAAACACATACACAATCTAGTTTGACAAACTCTTATGGAATTCCTTTTCTGAAGTAACACACTGTCCATAGTCAGTGATCATATTTGGCAATGTGGGCTTAAATATGAGTTGGACCAAACACAAATTACATATTTATAATTTTTTAAGAATGGACTTTACTCTAGTTTCCTACTTCTTAAAAAATGTGTGTATATATATTTTGTAACCAAGAGAGACCTTCAGTTTGTTCATTGGTATATGGTCTGATTGTCCGAGTAACCTCTAAGCTAGTTACTACAACACAACACAAACACATGAATCCAAGAATGCATTTTTCCAGAGGTTGGAGGAGTAACCTCTGGAGTTATTGTGCCCCTGAGCTCCCGTGTCCCCCTCCCCCCTTCATCCTCAAACATCTCCATTTGACCTAAACCATCTGCATCTGGGCCTGCCCTGCCCCCACCCATGTCTTCTAACCCAGCTGGATACAAGGGCCCCCCATCCTTCAATCTTAACGCAGCTGTGACGGGTGGCCAAGTTCATGGAGTGTAGCTGGCTGTCAGGAGGGGCCAGGGGAGGGTGGGCTGGTCAGTAGCCTTTTTGCACACACACATGTGCAGAGGGTGATCATGGCTGTGTGTATGTTTGTAAGTGCAAGGGGGCGGGGGGGGGGCAATGGCCCCACAAGACGGGAAGGAAGGAAAATAGGGGCAGAAAGGGGTGCACGGTATGTGCCGAGCAGGAATGTCTCCTAAAGACAAAACCTATAAAAGCATCAGGAATCAAAACAAGATCCGTTTCGAGGGGGACGTTAATAGCTCCAGCCCGAGGTCTAGTTTCAACCAGGAGCCCATTGGTCAGTGGCAATTACAGGGCCTGAAACGAGAGCCAGGAGGGCAAAGGTTGTCCAGGCCCTTGAGAGCAAATCATTTTCACCCTCTCACTCTGTACGTGTAATGGTTGTCAACATTCATGCTCCCTAAACAAATAGTCATCAGCCGTCAACTTGCAGCCCCACCACAAATGGAAGGCTGTCACCCAATTAGTTTTGCCTGGTTTGTAGTGTGAAAAAAGTAGGGGATAATTTCTAAATATCTTGGTTGGTATGCTGTGTTGCAAACTAGATGAAAAACAAGTCAAATACTATCACAAATATGACTTCCTGTCAGCTGCCATTATCTACCATATGGCATAGCAACAGGTTGATCATGTGAATGTAAATAAAAAATACAGTACATCTTAAAGACACACTTAAAGACCTTTGCACACAATCTGGCCCCTTCTGTTAACCTTTAACCACTATAAATGATTATAACAGAAGATAATTCAGATTGTACACATATATAATCTCACATGCATGTTCTAACATTGAATAACTTTGCATTCAGCACCTCTTACAGTTGCTGGATGTCATCTATTTATTGGTGCAGAGGTTGAAACTATAATCTAACTGTACCAAAGCAAGATACCATAAAGCTATATAGGAACACAATTATATAGTTGGTTAACAAGTTTTCTGCTCAGTTCAATTCCCAAGAAATAGCAGCTGGCCTAATATATAAAGAATATCAATACTAAGTATAAGCGATAATTACTCAAGATGTTACAGCTCTTAAAGTAAATCAGCAACAATTTTTCAATCTCTCTGATTCCACTTACATGTGAATATTTTTTGTGAGTCTCTTTACTCCTCTATGACACTAAACTGAAAATCTTTAGCTTTTTTTTTTTTTTTTTACCAAATAAGGCATTTGAGGACAGCATAAATTGTTTGGGGTTTTTTTTATTTGTTTTTTTTACCATTGACATTTAATAGACAATTACAATTAAACAATGGATAAATTAATCAAGACAAGAATCAATACCTAAAATGACTGCAAAAATTGTCAGTTGTAGCCTTAACACTAGGCTTTAATAATGGCAAACATTCTAGTCGAGTAGATGTTATCCAAAGTCTGTTACAGTGAGATAAACCTGGACACACTGGTCCAATTCCTATCTAAACAACAAGACTCAAATGTAACAACAAAAGAGCCAGCAACAGCGGTTGTCTCACTGGCCTTGGATTTGTTAGGTGAATACACACATGTTTACCCACAAACTACATGCACACACACCGTATACACAAAAGCACAAAAACATGGCACCCTGAGGGACACTGTTATGGGAGCACAGGGGTCAAGGTGCTCCTGACATCAAGTATGAACAGAGATCTAAAGGGACAGGCTGCTGTCCACTCTGTTACACTGTACTTTACCAGTTCAAGGCTTGCTTTATTCAGGCTATGGATTTTTTTAAATTTTTTTTTCGAAAAATCCTGTCACATTTTCAAAGTACATACTGACTACTGATTGTCCTGTGGCCAAAAAAAAAGGCTTTAATACAGACATTTACTTAAAATGCTCATGATGACAAACAGGGGCGTTTGTTCAAAAAAGGTTGAGAAACACTGCTCTAGAAATGAAGTTTACATATTATAACTAACAACATAAATATAAAGTCTGCTCTTACTCACCATAATACAAATAGGTTGAGCTGTATCAACAGAGAACACACTTTTTTAGCATGCTTTTAAAAAAGGGGGCAGTAATTGGAACATAGAGCAGTTTACCATGAATAGACATGTTGGCTCTTGAATTGGGACCTTGGTCAGCTGAGGAATGTTAACACTATGTTGCTTTTTGTCAAGGTAGAGTGGATAGTGATGTTTTGGGACCACTCCTTATGATCAGTCACCTCAGCCCCATCATCACATCCAGCACTCCACCTAGAAATAACATCTTTAGGAGGAAATTCCCACACCAACATTCAGGGACCTGAATATTGAATTTTTGTAATAGATTTGACATCTGTCACTTTGATTAGACATGCAAATGAACCTCTTATATTCATTTGGCACATTTATTTAAATTTGGTACTGTATTGAAATTAAGTATGGTGTTAATATTCAAAGTATTCATGTGCATGCTTTGCCTGTGTGTGCCCTTGTGTACTATGAACAGTGGTCTTCATTTGTTTAAGCAGCCAGTGTTTCTCATGCTGTTCACAGGTTTACTGGCCAGGCGGTGGGTGGCCTAATCACATTATGGCCATACGTGACTGACTGGCATCGAGCCAAGCCAGGGATAAGAAAATGGTAGATGAGAAGGAGTGATTTGTAGATTTGGTCATTAGGAGGGGAGAGAAAAAAGATTTTTACAATCAGTATCTCTGTTCTACAAAAAGACCCCCTTTTCTGCCTTCTTGCCAACAGAGTGAGCATTATGAAGTTTGTGTTTTAACATAATGCAAAATGGTTCTAATGTTTCTAAAATGCAGTCTAGGCCAATTTCTGAATTTGCGCAATTTTTTGGATTTTTTTTTTTTTTAATTTCCAGTTTTGTGCTGGACATCTCTGAGTGTTTGTAGCATGTATAAAAATCTATATTGTGAATTCATGCATCATTGTTACAATTTACAGTGGACAACCTTCTTTCTGCAACAAGTTGACATTCTTACGCATATATATCCCTCCACCTGCATTGGACAACCCTTACAACATAGTTCTACTTGAATGTCGATGCATAGCTTGGGGGTAATTCTACACAGCCATTATAGAAAGATGTCTGGAGTAAAGCCACCATTTTAGCGAGCCCAGGCATGCCGGAACAAGAAGGGTTAATGGCTGCTGCTTGGGGAGTAGGGGGGTTGATGGCATTGATTGCTCAGGATGTTGACAGCACTTCTCCAATTTGATAGTGAGTCTGTTATTAGATAAAGAGGTTTGTTCTGAATAAAGGCTCCATGTGATTTGTGCTCCCAACTATTCTAGTAGGAGGCTAAGTGGGCTCAAATAAGCAGCCAGTGAGAAAGGAAATATTTCTTGTTTTAAATCATCTCAGGGAAAAGCTGGATCAAGTCATTTTACACACGTGCTTTATTTAAACAGGTCAGCAGCTCACTGTAATATATGAAGAAGGCTGCTTTCATATTACAGATAAGGTAGATGGCGCTGGGTCGTAGGCAAAAAAAAACAGAACAGTTTCCAGTTCCTCTGAAATATGGAGCAGGCCAGAGAACAGTTGTTGTTTTGCAGCCTACCCGTGTGATCCCATGGACTAAACAAGACCTAATGAAGAGAGGCACGTGTCTGCCATATTAAAGCCCTGTTAGCCCTGAGCTATGCCCCTAACCCCTGTCGTCCCACTCTCAGCTACTGTCATGGCTCTCTGTGACCCATCCTACACAACCTCATAGTGCAGATCAGGTCCCTAGGGCTATAGCCATTGAACAGGAGGCCAAAATCAATAGGCCTGGATGTGCAAACACAGGGAAGTCCCCAGCCCCCTCCGGACGCAATCTCACAGCACAAGTCAATACTCATCATCCTCAGTCATCTACCGCCATGCCAGGGAAACTGAGACGGGAGCAGGATCACAGCTCTCGGGGTGACCTAACCCCTTCACCTACAACAAGACACCTTACTTTGACTAACAGAGGGTTTCCAAGGAGAACCATCATCAAATTGCAGTTAGCTACAAAAGATTGTAAACAGTGACACATTTGCTTATTGATTACAAAATATGCACATTCAAGCAATATCACTATAGCAACGCAAGCCAGTAAATCAAGAGTAAAGAAACACCACAATGCGCTCAGTGCAAGCTCTACTACAAGTGACACAGGAGGGAGGGTGACTTCAGTAAAATCCACTAACATTCCTGCACACCAGTAACAGGACCTCACAATAACAGGAGAGCCCCACTCATCCCACAGGTACTCTTAACATCCCATTCCCACTCTAATCTTTTTTAGCCAAATTGCTGCCTGTCAAAACAGTTCAGTGAAGGAAATCTTTTAAACAGACACAGCAGCAGTAATTTAATCACAATCAAGGCCTCCAGCAGAAATCTGGCCTGAAGCCAACAATAGTAATAAATAACTAGAGAAGGCAAAAAAGAAGCTATGCAATTGTTTCGTAGTTCACTGTTTTGTTTGTAGTGATTCAAATTAATGGTTTTCCTAACTCTAAAATATAAAGTGGTGACGTAATACAAGATATACAGAAGTGTGTTTGCAAATGAAATTAATGATTAATGAAACCGGTTAATAAAACAATCTGTTTTAATAACTGCACAGTTATGCCTCCTCATGCTTCCTCTACACAAGAAAATAAGGGTTATACTCTCTTTAAAGCCTTCAGCTTCTGAAAGAAAGTGAATCAGCTTCTTCTCAGCATGTCTACAAAAACGAGCACTACAGGAAGCAGCAATCTCTAATCTAAATCCAAATCAAATAATTGGGGCCTTGATCCCTCTGCAGGAGTCCAAGAATCATTTATAGTTTCTATGGCTGCAGGGAGGGTCTGATGGGTGGGGGGTGGGTGCAGTTGGAGTTAGGCTGAGCGGATAGCGTCCTTTATCTGCTAACTACTGTAAAAGATCTCATGGTGAGCTGGCCATACGCTACCGCCAACAAAGACTTTGGCTAATCGTGACTCCATGTGCACTGAGGGGGAAGTAAATCTCACTGCCACTTGTGAACTTATGGTAGAGTCGGTGCTTACCAATACTTCCACAGAGTCCCTGCTCTTAATGATAAAGATTGTGGAGTATGAAAAAGCGGTTACATATCACAAGACCCAGGGGCATTTCTTTCTTCGAATGTCCAGTTATGTTTGTGATTCTAAAAGATTCCTTGCTTTTGGGGGAACAGATTTAAGTGGCAGGGACAAAGGGGCTAAACGTCCAGGGGCAGAACATGCTGCTACCTGCTCTGGCCTCAGTGGTGCTGCACCTCTATACAGGCCACTGAAAAACAGGCCCCTAGGCAAGACCACCCCTCCCTCCATTAATCACTCCAATTACAAAGCTGGAAAAGAGAAGGGGGGGGGGGGTTGCAGAATGGTGTGTGTCGTGCACAGATAGACAGAATGAAAATAAGCAAGTGAACAAACACAGCGTAAAGCTACTTTACGAAGGGACCAGTACACTTTTTCAGACAGAAAAGAGAGAGACAACACTGTAACCAAGAAGAAGTTGTTTCTGAAAGAAAGGGGTGGATCTGCATATTTAGTTCCTGGGTAAACATGTCTGTTGGTGACTAGTAAGTCTGGTTTGCCAAATAAACTGACTGCATTTGTTCAGCTCCAGCCCTTTCACCAAGACACCACATTCCACAGGCAGAGGCCCCATCCCCCATTACACTAGCTGGCCCCTTTCGCTGCCTCACACAAATGCAACGTTTATAGGCTGGTGTGGCCAGAAGTTCACACTCATTGGTTCAAAGACCCTTTCACAGGCAGAGCAAACATTTTAGTGAATCACATCTGTGCCAGCGCATACAGTACTCCATAAGTTAACCCTTTCCTGCAATGTTTCAGGCCTTGAAATTCAACAAGTTTAAGACTGACATACAATTTTAACTATGCATAGACTTGCACAGGCCCTCCTTGTACCCCCTTGTATTATTGGATTGAAGCTATTCTTCTTGCACTGTGAAGTGTACAGAGATAGATATTAAACACTGTAATATATGAAGCGCTTGCTTCACAAAGAAACAAAGATTGCAAACAAGCATTAACACTACAATAAGCAAACAATAAAACCACATTTTTTGCATTTCATGCAATCAAAGCTGGTTTAAGCACTATGCTATAGTGATGCATTCAAGTCAAAGCAGTTATTGGCCGTTTCTTCTGGGTTAAAAGCTTTAGCTAAAAATACCTTGCATATCTCACATCTTTCAAAGAGCAAGCATCCACTTCACCCCCATGTTAATGGCAGCTGGAGACATCACACAGACCTGATAGGCCTTTACATACAGTCTTGTTACACTGACAGCAGTGGGAACTTGATACATTCACAATCAACAAAAGACCTTTACAACTATTAGGAAACATCACATCTAATTATCAGTTAAATGGCTGAATTAAAAATGAGATGGTGAAATGGCTTGTCTGGCATATGGTAGAGGAGTATTGAGGCAAAGAAGGACTAGGAGTCAGTCGTGTTATGCTCCATGTTTCCTGCATCAGAGACGTTAGTATTATGACTGCCTCTCTGAATCTGCAGTATCAAATGTTCAAACCATAAGCGCAATTCACAGCTTTCTGAACAGTCTAATCGATAGGGAGCAATTTTGCTGTTCAGAGCCATAGGTATCTGTTTCCTCTCAGCAAGCGTTAAGTGTGCAGGGGCATTCCACCTCTGACAGACCAGTGCCCCCCAGGGACACGGGCCAGGATGGTGCAACCAGTCACGCATCTGGAGCTCATCTTCAGGGTCCGACAAACTACTATATCTCTACTGGATACTCCAAAGACAGTACAAACCCCTCAAAACCTGAAAAATAAAAATATTAAACCATGTCAAACACATGGTTAATATGGGAATGATTGATCTTGAAAGACATTTAACTGCCATTTTACAGCTTTTAATCCATCAACCATAAAGCTCATGGGTTAAAAATGTTGCTTTGTCACTGTTCTTTTACACGCTAACTTTTTTTTACTGGTTTGGTTGGTTATAATTTAAAGTTTTACATTTTTGCCACCCAATACTGCAGTGATATTATACATTAGTATGCACGCAAGATTCAAAATTTAGGAGCAGCCATATGCAACTACTTTGGTTAAGGTGTCTTACAACTCTAAAAACACCTTTACTGTTTAATTCATGTTATATGAAAAATTACACATGACATCTTTTATTACATTCTCTTGCTCTCTGTACATCATAAGACATGCTTCAACCAGTGATCATATTACACCCTTAGGTTTGCATAAATCAGCTTAAGGAAATTATATTTACTATGCAAAACATTGCAATTAGTAAAAGTAGATACAAGTCACATTGTCTAAACATGTGCTGAAACCAATTAGATTCTTGTTTTAACAGTGTTGTTTCCTGTATCTGAGTCCATTACAGATATCACAGACAGAGATCAGATTAGATAAATCTCCAATGATTATCTTGAAAACCAGCAAAGAATATAATATAGATAACAAAACAAACAGACTATATTGATTTAAAATCTAACAACAGCATAGATAATAGAACCCCATACAGGCTACATATAGTGTTTACAAGTAATGTAATTACTATGTTTGCCCAGAACATGGCTTTCCATTCACCAAAGCAAATTCCAGTATGATACAGCTCTTACATTGTACATCAAGCATTATTAATGCAAATAATCCAAAGTGTCCTTTTTAATTGTGCCAACTCTATGAAGCAAGTGAAATTGTTTGTTTATAATAGACAAATACTTTTGTGCATTTATATAAAGTGCAGGTACTTAAGACTTAAAAATTCAAGTGATCAGCTGACAACGTTGCCAAATAAATGTAATTTTGTTCCACTCTTAGACTGACATCTTTTATTAATTGCTACTACTGCTTTCTTCACAAAAATGATGTGACCACACATCCTGTGTGCGCTAAAAGTGAAGCACTTCCCCAGGTTTTCTAATCACATTTATTTAGGGCAGGAAAACCTGAGATGTCTTTGTTTGACCAGATGGCTAGCTAATCAAGGCTGGCTCCACTGGGGGTTGGGGCATCCCAAATCTGCCACAAACATTATTGAACCATGTCCTACATTAATTTGCTGATGTTTGATAGAAAAAACCTTGTATTGTAGTATTTATTTTAGTAAAAAAAAAAAAAAAGACAAAAACAAAAAACAGTTATACCTTTGCTCTCACGGACACCTGCACACTGACAGCAGTATGCTAATCCTAAATGTACTACATCATTAAATAATGGTGCAAATAAACCTGTGAAGCCCCCATCACAGTTGGTGATAACAACTAAACAAATGTTTCAAATAATTTCATTTTATAAACCCTTGCTCTTAGTTGTATTCTATCACTAAGAATTGCATCCACCATAGCCCCTGTTGTTAATAATTCGATGTTCTGTGCCACTCTTTAATCATTTACTACCACAGCTTTTGTAATAATCGGCTGCAGTTGACATGGTCCATAGTACTATTCAGTTTGACTGTCTATTAACCAGAACAGGCACAGCTTCCAGACAGATGTGCTTTTTGTTATCTGAAAGGATTGAACGATTCCATAACCATATTACATATTAATGCATGTGGTCTCAAGAACATGTGCCACCCTTTCGCTGCTAAATACAGTTAGCAATTTGTAATGGGTCACCAATTCCAATTTTCAAACAAATATCATGGGAATACACTTTCATAAATTATACCTTGGTTGTGATGAATTATTTGTGTTAATAGATTATTTATGTATCATATATTTCAAATATATATTTAGTAATACAAAACAGAAAAAAAAAAAAAAAAAATCAACCAATCAATTTTTTTAAACAATTCATCGTTTTCTTCTTCTGAGCATTTCAATGGCAAAAAACATTGCTCTAAAATTACATCTGCTCTATATGAAAAGCATCTCTGTCCAATAACCTGTGTAAATGAATCACTATATTACAAACTGGACTTTGCTCATGCTGGTGAAAATAAACTTGTTTTTCTGTGAAATGAAGCAACATGTGCATGAACTTAACATTTTGGATTCCAAGCAGTAGCATGCAGAGGTACACTGCTTTCTGTTGGTTTTGGATTGTGATCCAGGAAGTGAGCAGCTTTGGATTTATACAGTATGCGTATGCGTGTAAAGTGTAAATGTTGGAAGCTGAGCTGTGAACACATTGCTTTTAGTGTAATGTGACGTTTCCTGGGAGGCAGCCAAGTTTTTTTCTTCCTGCGCTGAAGGTAATTCCTTCTTAGAAACACATGATCACTGAAGACTTGGCAGACAAACAACCTTGCCATATGCTACAAAAACTTAGATGGAATTTTGGGAAGCAGTGCAACAAGCGCAAAGGCTAAAAAGTCAGCAGCTACAGTGAAAGGGAAGCCTCCTCTTTCATCTCCTTCTCCTCTGCATGGCTTTGCGCCATGTCAGCTGCTGTGTTTACCCAAGAGCCTTGACACAGTGGCCCAGTTAGCACCTACAGGGCCCTGACACTAGCCTGGATCTCAGCCAAGCAGCAGCAGCATGCAGCCAAGAAAAGCCACTAACAATAGACAACTCTTACTCTTCACCTCCACACCTTGTCAGTCTGACAAAGCCAGAAAGCAAAGACATTTGTTATTGTTATCTAATTTCCCAGTTTAAGAAGGTGCAAAACACATCCATTTGCTTTTATTTGCCATCTCACTCATGAAAGATATATCTTGTATAGAAACAATTCTGGGAGGGGAAAAAAATTACCGGAAAAATATGTCAACAGAGCATCCTGGTGAACAGTAGGAATTTTGTTAAAACCAGAGACAAATGTGACTGATCGAGGCATCTCATGAAACACCAGCAATGGAAATAAAAAGGCTAATGTATATCAAGTGTTTTCTTTTTTTGTATAGCATTATGTAATAGAATACAATAGCAGGAATAGTCTGTTAAAACACCAGAACTAGCTCTTAGATTATGTTCATACTGTGTTCACAAATTGTTTTCATGAAAAAAACAAAACAAACCTTGCCTGCACCAGTTTTATTTCTTTCATACAGAACACAAGAATCCAAATGACAAAGACACCGTAGTGAATGGTATTATTTGCAGCCCACATTATAAACAAAAGAGTATACCATGAAACTCCATATGTTCCTCTGTGATAACACAATATAGTCATATCGTACAGCTCTATTGGACATTACAACACACGAAGCACTGCTATTTGTTATTATAAAATCATTTAAGTCAGAAATAGGGCTCTTGGATTTAGATGTTTACTCAGACACCATCTCCTCTTTAATCATTTTTTGAACACACAATTACCAGTTTATATATTTGAGCAACTAAATAATTTTATAGTACAAGATATTAAAAACCCAAATCAGTAAAAAAATAAATAAATAAAAAAAAATTGATAAATAGTATCCACATCTCTAACAGCTAGTGGAGAATATCCATGGCAAATACTGTGGGTGGACATGAACAATGTGCTCAAAGCAATGTATGTATTGTATATTATTACTTAAAACTGTTGCAACTATCAAAATCCCTTCAATTGCCAAATGTAGTACAAGGCAACAAAGAGGAGTCCAATAACAAGTAACTGATGCACACATTATGTAAAAGAGCATACATGCTACAATGTATGCTACAACCCTGCATACTGTGCAAGGTCGCATCAGCATTGTCATCTCTATACAGTACATGTATAACATATGAATCACTAAATGCACTCAGCATATAGAAAACTTAAGGGGACTTTGCGCTACAGTGTCATATGACCTTGGCTCCATTTCCCTGCAGCTGCCAAAGGCGTTGGTGGATGTCTTTGTTTCATTTGGCTATTCCCCTTTCTCTGTTTGCCTTCATTAAAGAGCAGGTGTTGAGATATGCTGAGTGGGAGTGGCTGTAAAGGACGAATGGAACTGGCAATGGTGTGGGGACGGGGGCTTGTGGTTTCACTACCAACTGATCAAATTACAGCAGGCATCAGTAGCTCAGTTTCCATTAGAAGCAAGGAAGCCAATCCTCCAGGGTCGATTTGGGAAAAGTGTGGCAACTCTAATGGACAAGCGTCATTTGCATTTAAATGTGAGAACTTTTTGCCTTTCAATTCAATTAAATAGAAAGGAGCAGTGTGGTCATCAGTGACCATGCACATGTAGGGTCATCCAAAAAGTAATTTGCATTATTATGTCAGCTGTGAAGCAGACATCTCATACAAAGGCAAAAATACAAATTACCCTTGTGCACAACCAAATTAAAATGAAATCAGTATATTGAGCAGCACATCATACTTATGTCCTCCTAAATATTTTTTTTGTATAAGGAGGTCTACAATGTCTAAAGTGGGGTCTGAAAACAGCTTTATAGCACATATTTTAACTGACACAACTTGGAAACCATGTAAATCAGTCTATCATAGGTGATACAAACAACAGAAATGAGTTCTTCAACACAGGTACTGACATTTGTTTACAAAAGTTGTAGGTATTTGGAAAGGGGAAAAAAATTACACACACTTAGTAATTTTAAAAACACTGAATGAAATTATGCCCAAAGACAATGTTAATGTTATATTTAACATGTTATATATCAATAAACACTATGCATGCTAACATGAATAGTTGAAGAGATGGTTTAAAAACCACAAAACCGTCAAGTTTCAGTTGATAAAAGTTTAGTTAAAGTATCTTCATTCATTCATCTTCTGAACCTGCTTTATCCTCACTGGGGTCACAGGGGTTGCTTGGAGCCTATACCAGCTTCTTAAAGGCAAAGGCGGGGTACACCCTGGACATGTAGTATCTCTAGTTCATCACAGGGCTGACATATACAAACAATCAATCACTCTCACATTCACACCTATAGGCAATTTACATTAACCGATTAACCTTTCTTTGGGTGGTGGGAGGAATCCTTCTTGCTGTAAGGCACGAGTGCTATCCACTGCACCGCCGTGTCGAGTTGAAATATCTTGACATATTTTTGCATGACTCATATTTTAACATTAATAGTGAGGAATTAAAATCATATATTAGTTTATGCAATGATTCATGAGACTTTATTTTTTCCTTCTCAGGGAAAAAAACAACAACAACCCAATGACTGAGTAATATGAGTACAATCCTCGTGTGTGGATGGTAGAATCATTTTGACAGACTATACGCTGTCACTAGTGTTTGACCAGGCCATGGTGTGGTGACGGGGGCTCGACCCACTCTGAGAAGCCTCCTCCTGTCTGCCAACAACAGATGTGCCCTTTGGGACTCAGACAAATAAAAAAAGTGTCTCTGTCTCTACTAGCGACCCTCTCATCCAGCTCCTCCCTTTTAGGCCCTTTGGCTTTTTTCTTTTACAGCTCTAGTGACACAGTGAAATGAATTGAAAGATCACCAATCAGGGGCCCAACTACAACATGGACATGCACCCATCCACCCCCATCAAGCCCCCTGTCTCTTGTTGGGAGCCCCCGGTGGGAATGTTCACTGTTTGAAGAGTTAACTCTTTAATTCCGTCTGGAATGTTTCCTCTGGGTGGGGCAGAGTAGTGTGTTGAGCCAGACCACTAACCCTTCTTCCACAGCATCTCCTCCCCCCTCTCATTCCCACTTCATCTCCCTACTAAATTCAATACCTCTATTTCTGGGCAGGGGGAATCTTTCACACTTGGGTGTTAGGAGTAGGTCAGCACAAAATAGAGCTTTGTCAGTGCTTGCATGATTATAACTAACACACTAATTCAGATAAATCTAAAACTGTCATTTGCATGTGATGTGATACAGGCCAACCACAATGGTATACCAAAAAACAGAGAAAACTGTCAAGTAAGTGAGTCAAACTCACTTGACCCAACAGTGTTAAGCTTGAGAATGATACATTAGTATTAAAAAGCAATGCACGTTTAGAAAAAGCTCCCATCACTTACGCACTGCAATGTAGTACTATAACATGTATACAAACAAGTATCCAAGTTAAAAAATCATTTACACCCATCACACACAGTCACTGAAAATGTTACCAGATAAGCCACAATGAAAGACTGACTGTTTAACCAGATGACTTTACTGCAGGTTCTGCAATGACTTAGTTAAAATGTGACAAAATATTTCCCACACTGGGCTATGATAAGTAATACAATGATTAATGTCACAAATTAATGTTATGAAAGAACAAAATTATACAACTCCACTTTTGACATTCACTGTGACTATTTTTAACTATAAGTGACTAAGTGAGTGATTAAGTGATTAAGTTAAGTGTTCTAATACTGCCTATACACCAACTCTACTGGAAAGTGGAAGTGCAAAATGTAATTATGCATCTGCAATTGTTCCCAGGTTCTAATTTGTTTCCATGCAGACACAAATTCACCCACAGCCATAACAGTTGGGCTACATTAAGCACATAGTTACATTAATCAGAAATTGCCATGAAAAAGGAAACCAAGAGCTAAAAGCCTCCTTGCCTCCATCTAGCCCAGCCATCCACAGTCTCCTGCTAATGAGGCAAGCGATGTTCACACAACATTGGACTGAGAAAATAAACTGAAAACAAGCCTGAACAATGTACCATATAAATCAATGTGTATATACTAAACATCACATTAGTGTGCCAAAAGAGTTTGGGTAAACCATTCAATAGCAAACACAGACAGAAAAAGCCATTTGGTATTATGTATTCCTTTCATATTAAGCCTAAATATCTGACAGATCTCTTAACTGTAGTACAAGCATAAGTGAATAGAACAATAGAAAAGTCTTTAATTCTGTTATGGAACAGGAAAACTGAAGGCAAAACAAGTTGTCAAAATAAATGTGGACTTCCAATGTACTAAGACAAAATCTTTAACCGGACACCTTAAGTGGCATAACCTGTATGAACAAGTGTGGTAGATAGGAGCCAAATTCAGAAATTGTTGAGCATATTCATAACAAATACCATTAGCAATATAATTTTTTTAGACATGAAGTAATCCCGGTGACAAAGAATGAGACACAAATGAGTTTGAAATATACAATAAGAGACTTTGACGAAAAGAGTAGGAACACTGTACATCAACATTGAAAAAGAGTACGTTAAAAGTACTACATCAAACAATAAATTAATCAATAATTTAGGTGAAAATATCACCAATACCACTAAAATATCAGAATTTTAGCTTTCCCATAGCATTCAGACATAGAGTAAATACAGTGTCAACATTGCAGCGACTCAATACAAAAGTACCTAAAATAAGATACCCAAAAAAATTACCAGCACCTGTAGCATGTAGATACCAATTCATATAGACCATTCATGCAGATATATCTTCTTGAATCACTCCTTTATTGTAACACCCTTGGTGAAGCAGAAAATTTCAAACACTGCATTTATTGTAACATGAATGCGTGCGTAAGGGTTGAGGTTCTCACTACCATGTTGCCCTCTTGTTATGAACAGTCATTTACATTGTTATTCTACTGAATGATCTCCATTTTCAAGGAGTCAGATTGTAATTCCAACCTTATTACATCAGCATAACAGGAAGTCCAGTAAACATTATAAAACTAAGTACGCCATTTAAAACCCCCAGACAGTTATAGCATGTGAAACACCAACAGCAGGAATCAGGTCAGGCTGGCTTATACAGTGCCACTGAGGCCCATGGCTCCCACCACAACAGTACTGAAGGACATGGTAATACACAGTATATTTTCACACATCTACCAGCACTCAAACGAAGCGCTCCACATTCCACTGTCAAAATGAAAACATCAGTCCATCAGCTAAATACGTCTTCCTCATTTATCATAAATGAAGCATAAACAAGGCCAAACATTCCTGCCTCTAAAAGCTCACACACAATCCTTATCGATCTCTGCACTGCCGCCGTGCAGCTCCCCACTTCCTGGCTGATGTGTTGCTGGGGCGACAGCTAAATTATGCAACAGAGCTAGTTGAACACACAGGTTTCAGAGCCTTAGCAGCAAAAACTGCTCAAGGATGTCAAATGGTGACAGCAGACAATAGTAGGTTTTTGGCCAAAGTGGCATAGTGACCCTTTTTACATCAAGAGGAAAAGTATGTCTGGCTTTGAATGTTGTGTTTAAGTAGGGGTGGGCGATAGAGCAAAAATATTATATAATCATTGTTAAAAAATTTAATCATGACCTCAATTTTATCACAATTCTTAACATTGACCTTTGAGACTAATTTGCAAGTTTCTCAACAGTACAACTTAACAATTTACCTACATAAAACATAGCCTAACCCAAGAAGAATAAATAAATAAAACAGACAATTAAGCTCAAAGAACCTTCCTGAACATTTTAAATTGAAATAGCAGTTTTGCCAACATGTGCCAAGAACATAAACACATTAAAATGTAAACAACAACACTCTGATTATATGAACTCTTGCAACATAAAAAGTAAACTGCATTGGTTTTGAGGTGGTTTTCAATAAACATGAAAAGGAAAAAAAAATTATAATACAGAAAATAATATCAATGAAGAAATGCCCATTTCAAATAACACTTCAGGTTTACAGAACAAATGGCTGGTAGCTCTGGTTTTCCAACTGATAATCAGTGTACTGGGTGCTCTTGAAAGGAGGAAGAAAACCAAACTGAGAACAAAAATCCAGACACTTCACTTAAGACTTAAGTTTCACTTTCTCTTTGTACAGTCGTATGGTGTGTACATACTTTGTGGGGTACGGTACGGAACACACACACACACACACACACACACACACACCATCCATATAAACTCTCCTGATTCAACAATCTCTGTGCTTTGTTGGATCATCAAAATGTTTAATCCTTCACAATCTAATATCATATCACACACCCCTATGTCTAGGTAAGCAAGACACCTGCCGTAGCATTGATTTACTTAGTGAAAAACATCCTCCAAAACCTTTTCTCTTTACAGAAAAATATCTTCCAGATTTCCTCCAGTAAACAGCATCTCCTTATCAAGAACAGCCCATCTGACCCAAATGACCATCTGCAAATCTAATCATAGTGGAGGAGGTGATTCATCTACCTCCTGTAATTGAATCTGCCACATACACAACTCATAAATGTGAAATTACTGGGGTTATATTAGTATATAATGGCCAATTTTCAGACGGTTTAGAGAATCACTTGACTTTATCAAAGTTAAAGCCATGTCAAACTGCAAACAACAAAAAAAAGAATGTAATGTTCTTGTTCCTCGTGTGTTTTACTGAATCACCACATAGGACTGACATCACCCATATTAGAAATAATCATAATGTTCCACATATGACATCTGGTTCCACGGCTGACGAGCATTCAAAAAAACTTACTAATCAGCCCTGTCATGTGATGACAGGTGTATTCATGTCCAACTCTGTCTTGTAGCTTTGTCATCTCTACCTTTGCAAACACAGCAATGCAAATGTAGACATGGCCTGTTTGCTCTTTCCATTTTTCCTCATTTGTCAACCACTGCAGGAACAAAAAGCTTATGAAAATAAAAATCTGTAAACCTGCTTAATGAAATCAACTGCATTGAGAAACCACCTGTGGCATACAACAGACTCTTTCAGTTACAACAAACAGCCAGTCCAGCTCAAGCAATGTTACCACAACTGTAGTGGGGTATGTTCTTTAGGCATGATTAAAACTCTATTAATCACATAGGGATTATCACACAAGGCGGGGAGAGGTCTATGGACATGTGTGGGGGTGAGTAAGAAGCATGGGGGGTGGATTATAGGGGTCATGCAGTCTCTGTCCCACTGGGGCGGAGGCCACAGTGGCAAGGCTGGCCTGCTGCCTGCTCCAGCTCCCTCCACGCGACACCTTTGTCCATCCTCTTGTTTGACAATTATTTACTTTGCTGTTTAGAGCAGGGCTGAGGTCACTTCACATACATCACTGACACAAAAACACTGGCTAGTCATGTCTGTCCTCCTCCATCTGACCTGTATAGGCCCTAACCCTCATACATAGGACACTCAAGAGTACAGGATTACAAGACAGACTAATCAGGAGCTCGTCAGTCAAGTGTTGGTGTTTGCTGAGGAAAATAACACACCTTTGCATTAAACTGTTATAGACTATTGTAACTGACCTTCAATGTTAGCACTTTTAGTTTTAGAAATACATAGCTAAATGTGATCTAGATATTATCTTCCAATTTGAGCGACAGAACTAAAATCTTTAAACATGGGTTCCTATGGTCACAATGGCCAAAGCATATCATGCAAGGTGCTTTGGATAAGGGCCTCCACCCAATGTGGGTAGTTATGTGAAATGTAAATGTTTATGTAAATGGTCCACTGTAGTTTTGTTCTTAGGTAGAAATCCCATGTCCCCTCTGTCACTGCTTTTAGAATATAATAAATATGCTTCCCCCCATTATTATAGGGGGGGGGGGGGTCGGTATTTGCGGCATCTGTCAGGCTTGTCTCTGGCCTCTTGAAGACAATGACATCAAAAAAATAAAAGAAAAAAGAAAAAAAAAACACAGTTCCCCTGCTTCCACTGTCCCCCTCCCCCTACAGCAGTGCAACCTGAAACTGCCTGAAGAGATGAGCCGTCATTAAATACTGCAGAGCTGACATAATGACAGGAAAGATAAAAGAGAGGAAACAAAAAAAAGGCCAGACCAATTCTCGTCCCATAATGCTTCCCCCAACCCCCAGGCTCAGCCCACCTCTCCTAATAAAAGACACCAGGCCATAGATAGACACTGGTCAGCTATAACTTTGCTGCTCTGATCTTCTTTCCTGACAGTGTTCAGACAAAGCCTTGCAACCTCATAGAATACTACTACACCACTATTTCTGACATCTCCCCAAACAATAAGATGCCTCAACAATGCAGTCAAAATCCATTTAATATTTTCATTTACAAGAGATCATGTCTTTCATCAGATGCAGTAATTTCCTGTCAAGATAGACTTAAATTAAAAAATTCAACTACTACTGGTCCCTCTATATCTTCACTACTACCTGCTTTAGCATCTCTGACATCTCTATTATAAACCAAGTGCATGTTCCAAAGCTAAATTTGGAAAAATAGTCTAGAGAAGCACTACTGGACATTAGTCTTTAAATAGAACGTAATAAAATCTAGACACATGATAGTCCAGCACCCTCAGCCCACTGATCAAGCTCAAATATGTCCTCTCACACTGCCCACTCTCTTGTGCAACTCAGGCTTTTTATATCACCCAAAGGGTGCTGAGCTCTCTTTTAACTTGCTATGTTCCAGCCTATGCTGCTACGCCACATGCAGCTCGGCTCAGCTCCCAGTTGGCATTCCAGCTTTCCGTAACACTGTGCTGAGGCAATATTTACCTTCAAGGAAAAGTGCACTTGGCACACAGCCGAAACTCTCAGGGTGGGGGGTGTTAAGGGGCTGCTACTGTGTACTACATCTAACCTTCCCACCCACCCAAAATCCTCGTGCTGACCCGGCCAAACCACCCACATCCTCACAGCAGCAGCCCTACTCTGCCTGACTCTCCGCTACCTGGATCACAGCCAAACCAGAGCCTGAGCAAAGTGCCAAGAGGGACTGGAAGCGAAAGAGAGAGACATACACAGAATGCGAGCACACAGAGAAAGAACTAGTGAACAGGAACACATTGCGCCCCAGCCTGGCTCTTTGCCAGGACTCACTTAGAAGGATTTTTAGCCACAAAAGCCAATTGGCGGTCAACCCTCTGCAGAGATTTGAAGTGTCTTACAAAGCTATCACCACCACAGCAGTCAAGAGTAAGCAGTTGCTCACAGCTGATCGCTACACAGAAATCAAGCTAAAAACTTGATGTGAAAGCTGCAAACAGTGAAATATCTTTTGCGCTTGGGTAAACCACAAAAAAAAAAAATCATTTTTTTGATTGAACTATACTTGGTAAAACTATGAAAGTTCTCACTAGAGTTGGTATTCTTTCCAGATTCCCAAACTTATTTTAAAAGGGCAGTGTTATAAAAGCAAAAGGAAGACGTCAAAAAGCAGGAATTCATCAAATGAGGAGGAACAGTGTTGCAAAGAAAAAGGCCTGGCACTAACCTGTCTAAAGTGATCATCATAACCCCAGTCAGCCTGTCCATTTGGGGAGGTGGCAGAATGGGCCCCAGCAGGAGATAAGCCCTCATCGGGTTCCTGCTTTACTCTTACAGGTGGTGATGCAGACCTCTGGGGTGCAGATGCAGCATAGCTGCTAAATGGACGAGGTGGGATGCGGGAAGCACTCTGCTGCAAAGCGAGGGTCTGCTTGCGAAGGAATTCCAGACCACTGGCACTTCCCTCTTCTTCATCACTGCCCTCATCCCCCTCCATCATTTCATTGTCGTCATCATCATCCCCAGAATCCCTGCCTCTGTCCTCATCATCCTCTCTTTCTGAGTCCACACTGCTCTGATTGGACATCCGAGGAGGCAACCCACCACCTGGGACCACTCCAGCCAGGCCTTTGCCCATGAAACTGGCCCCGGAAGCCCGAGCAGCTGCCAGGATGGCCTGCTGGGCAGCAACCTGCTGTGCATACATGATGTGGGCCTCGCGCAACTTCCTCTCCTTGCGCTCCATTTCCAGTCTGGCCTGCTGCTGGCGTTGGAGTTGCTCCATCACTGCTTCTAGTTTCATACCCCCTGTTGGGGTGCTCTGAGGAAAGGCCACACCAGGCTCCTGAGACATACTGGGCTGTAGGTAGAAAACAAAGTGTCATGATGGCCTGCCATCTACCAAAATCAAACATCTATTTAACAGGATAAAAATGTTTGAAGGGCCACATTGAAGAGCATGATTTTGTCATAACATTCATGGACACAAAAGACAATATAAATTCATAAGGATTTCTTTAAATGTTATATTGTAAAAATGCCAAAGTACTTGAGCAGTTAGAAAATCTACAATATCATGGAAAGAACTACAGACTACATTTCTTAGCCAACTGACAGACACATATACATGGTCCGTTGACTTAGGATTTCAATACTACAAAAAAGACTATGATAAAGAAAATGTGCACACGCAAATACCAGTGAAGGTGAAAAGCAAAACACTAAACCATTAATGAACAATGTAACAAAAACAATTGGTTTCAAATGTAGCCAGGTGAAGCGATTGCATAAAAAAAACTTGTAGCTACAGCCAACGGGTTTAGTGAGCTTTGAACGAATCCTCATACAGTAGATAACTGAGCTTAATACGGACTTCAAAGCGAAGGAAAATTCTTGACTAGTAAGTACCACAGAGCATGCAAACTTGTGAGTTGTTATACAGTAATTTACGACTTGAACTTTACCTACATATCAACTGACTCGACTATTGCATCACTGATGGTGTCTTAACAGAAGAAGAAGAAGATAAAACATTTTTTTTTTTAGAAATTACTTCCAGTCGAAATTTCAGTGTTAAGTGCAGAGGGTGTAAACTGACTCCTGGTTATCTTAAAGCAAACAAACTCGAGTGGGAGAAAAAAATCTTTGACTGTCAGAAATATACACCTTTTCCGCAATTAGCTACGTAGCTGCTCAATCCTGCTGTTAGGAGGATATTCGAAGTTTTCGTGGATTGACAGTGTTAAAATCATTGAAAATTTCTGTATACGCAAAAAGAAAGCCGAGAAACAGAAACAGAAAAGTAGCCTACCATACTGTCAGATTAGTTCTTGGGGTTTCGACTTCGGTTTGTAGAAATAGAAGCTAATTAGTTAGCTAGCAGTTTACTAATAATAAAAATGGCAAATCTGGGTCGCTTGGGAAGGTTTAAGTTCAGCGCAGCAAAAGAGGAAAAATATCGAACGCGAAGCACGGCCACGACTCACCATTTGTGCCTTACTACTGCCGGAATTGTCCACCATCCCTCCTTCCTTGGCTTTATCCTGCGTCTTCCCTCGTTTCTGGCACTCGTTCAAACACTTGTAAACACACACACACACGCGCGCGCGCAAGGGGAGAAATACTGTGCATGCACCGCAGAGTCCGACTGATCCGCGCGCATAAAGCCACAATGTGCTCTGTTCTGGACGACCCCTACGGATAGAAATGTCCTCCAGTCGTCTTTTTGCAAGTGTTTTGGTCGTGATTTTCCTCTTTATTACAAATGTGGACCTTTTGGGAAATGGCCCGATCTCATATCTCGCAAAGCTCTGAGGTAACTCCCTTCACTCGTTTTTTTTCTCCCTCTCCTTCAATTGACACCCCCCGCATGGCGCACAGCAGCATTAGGGCCCGCCCAGCCACAGCAACAAGTCCCACAGCCCTTTATATTTCCACGATATCCTCATCAGGTACATTTACCTGTAACATAAAACAAAACATAGCAATTATTTACGTTTATTTCTCAAGTCGTTTCATTTCTCCCTGCGTTGCCACGAATCTATAAGGAAACCAAAGCGAAAAAATTAAAGGATACAAAAGTTTACAACCGAAGACTATGACTTAACTAACCTCAAACTGGTTTTATTTTTTTCAAAGCCGTAAGCGCATACTCACATTTGCCAAAACGCAACCAATTAAACATATCCTTTAAAAGTCTCATTGCAAATTTGGTATAAATATTCTATTAAATCAAGTACTACACAATTTTAACATAATCTATAGACCACATTTACTTTATGATTAGGCTACATTATATATTAATTATTTCATCAAATGCAGTTAACTGTTTAGAATAACTATTACGACAGACGAATGGCTGATAGTGATAGAAATATAAGCTGTATTGCAATGAGAGTAAATGTAATTCTATGCTGCCCCCTGGTGGAAATGACTATTGCGTCATACTCAAAAAGACTTACCAATAAATCATCTACAGCAACTGTGACAAAGACACATCTTAACATACCTAACTCATTCAGATTCAGATCACCTTATTAATCCCCAAAGGGCCATTCAATTTGCAGTTACCTTCATTACTGAACCTTCAAACAATTACGGACAAACAAACGATGCAAAACATTGATATCAGCATACGACAGACACATTCACCTGTCAGTACAGTGAACAGTAGCTGGGCAATAAGTTAAACTGTGAAATTACTAAGATGATAAAGACCCAAAACAGCCATCACACACTGTCTACTGATATCAACTGTTTAAAACCTGTTGATCCACTAATCCTATCAATTCAGGTAAATAATTGATGTAAAATGCAGTTTATCGTCTTTTTGTGGTCATCAGATATGACCCATTTGGACTTTCAGAGGCTCTGTAGTGAACATGAAAACACTATCATCTTCTACAACATTGATTCACCAGTAAAACCCATGGAGTTGGATTAATGACAGTGGATGGACACACTTGTTTATATGTTCACTTAATGATATATTGCTATATATGTTTGTTGAAAAAGTAACTTTTTCTTAAATTTGATGTTTTGATATAAGTTTAAATTTATTCAGAGTTTATATGAACATCTACATAATATGTGAATTAAATATAGGCAAATACATGATTTCCATGCACACAAAAAATGCAAAATCAGAACAGAATACATATATTAATGGTGATAAATGTTGAAGATATAAATAAAGAAAAAAATCATTTGGAAACTGTCATAAAAGTCGTACTGGTTCTTTATATGTTATACACTATGACATCTTGCATATTAGAGTACATTACTTTTTGTCAAATATGGAGAAATATCCATTATTCATTTGTCAAGCTCACATACTGAACTTCCAAATTACATATCTCTCCTGTCATTTTTTTTTTTTTAAATATTAGGACATACACATTGTCACATTGTTAAAATAATTGCTTAAGTAATTTTTTTCAGTTTTTTCAGGAAACACAGAAAACCTAACCAGAAATTGAGCATTTGATGTTTTAGGCAAAAAAATAATAATAATAATTTTTGTAAAAAAAAAAAAAAAGAAAAAAAAGACAAAGGCAATTATGGTGACAATGTTTCCTGTGTTTACTAATGTTGACTAAACTGGTTTTATATACTTTACTTATCATCTGACAAACTGTCCTTAAATATAAGACATTTTCTCCCCTTAAGATTCTATCAATCTTTATTTTTTGTTAGTACATATTGTGTATATGTAGCACACACTGAAACTGCCCCTCTGCTTTTAACCTATCACTACCTGGACATTCCACACACACTGCAGACTATGCATCAGATGCCTGGGGAGCAAAAAAAAAAAAAAGGGGGGGGGGGGGGGG
>JAPSES010000001.1:22082269-22093700 GCA_029822895.1 Maxillicosta whitleyi
AGTAGATAAATCAGCAGTAGGTTTTTTTTTTTTTTTTTTTTTTTTTTTGCATGGCTTTATTTTTTACAAATTAAGGGCTAATGTTTTTGGATCAGTGTGTTTGTTTGTTTGTTTGTTTGTTTGTTTGTTTGTTTGTTTGTTAACACTACTAACAAAACTATTGGTTGAATTCATGCCAAATTGGGTTTACCCATGGCCAGTGATTCAGAATATATATGGTTACATTTTGGGAAAAGTAGGTTGGAGTTAAACTTTTAATGAATTCTTAAAAATCTTTTTTCTTCTCCCTTTTACTTATTATTGGCCAAAAAAAAAAAAAAATGTCTATAAAACATTCAACTTTGTTTCAATTTACTTCAAACTTGGCACACTACATATAGGTTATTGATATTCTGGCATCAGCACATGCATAGACATGATGACATCAGCTGGATCGATGCCAAAATAAGATACAATACATGCGAGGGGCGGGGCTTGTTGTGCCTGGAAGCACTTATTTCTAAGGCTTTCTCTGGAAAATCAGTTGGAAAATCTGTCGTATGATTGATATTAATATTAATATAGATGATTTATTACAGCTGTGCCAAAGGAAGAAAGCTCTGCCTTTCCTGTGCGGTTTGTCATTGGACCCATTTGTGGAATTTTATTGATCATCCTTCTGCTCCTGCTGTGTTGCTACAGTAAGTTAACGGTTAAAGCTTTTTCTTGTCATATTCTATTAATCACACTGAAACACCTTTGTGTCAAATATGTGTTCTTAATATGATCCTGTGGTAGTAACAGTGTGTCTTTTCCACAGATTCATACCTTATCAGGTCAGTAAGAAATTCTCCTCCTCTATCTTTTACTTGTCAGTAACACAGTAACATATGAATGTTCTCTAAAACTCACTGTATTTTTAGATGTTTTTGGTGTCTTCGCTCTCCAAAAACCAGTCAGAGCTCGGCTGCAGACCACACTGAAGAACAGCATGACCTTAACGCTTCTCCTGTTCATGGTCAGAACATTTAATTATTTTACTCCAACATTTCAGGTTCTGTGCTGCTTATTTTTTTAACCCTAGAACATCATGAAGCTCTCTACATTAAAAAAACAAACAAGCAAACAAACAAAAAATACCTCATGTTTACAAGTAGATACATGCAATCATAGGCATAATTTACAGGGGGGATTACAGGGGTTATGACCCCCCCCCCAAAAAAATTTGATCCAACCAATATAAACCCCCCCCCAATATAATCACATCATTCTGATTAATAAATGTATTAAGTATTTTTGCATGACTAATTTGTTAATTTATTTTCCTTATTCATTTTATTTACCATAAAAATCGGAGCATCTCTGATCATCTGAACATCTTACCATGTTTTTTTTTTTTTTAAATTCAATAGTAATTTTAGTTCAAAAGTAATTTCAGCAATATAGATCTCTTGTGTGACGTGTAATTTACACCCACTCATTCAAAAATTGCAAGATTTTCAGCCCACGCATCACAAATCCCAGCAGTTTTAAAACCCTCCAACAGCCCTGAATGTGACCCCCCCAATGTTTAACCCAAAGTTACGCCCTTGAACATCGATAAACCATTTGTAAAACAATGCGAATGACGTGAACAACCTAAAATTTCTTACGAAAAACAAACCCAATTTTAACAATATTAACATATAGATTATAGTTTATCTACAAATACACAGAACATTTAATAACAGGCAGAATACTGGTGAAATGACACTGCACTGAAGACATTTCAGGTTGTTTATATTCAGGTTATTTAGGGCTTTGTTTTTGTGACATTACAGTTTATTTGAGTGTAAATATAAAAAACAGTGATTGGATCGATTAGTGGTTTACACCGTTGACTTTGGAGCAGAAGGTGGCCAGTTCAAATCCCAGGTGGACCCTTGGGCAAGGCCCTTTACGGCCTATACCTTGAATAAAAGCCGAATTTAATGTAAATATAGGAAAATATTTATAAGAGAAACATTTGGAGTTGTGAGTATTTAAAGGTTATAGAATAATATTTGACTGATCTGTGCATGGAACCGGAATTAAAATGTTTGTGTCTATCTTAAGTGTGATTTTTTACACTTTACAAATTCATCCCACGGGCCAGATTGGAACCTTTGGCGGGCCGCGTTTGGCCCCCAGGCTGCATGTTTGACCCCCCTGTTCTAGGACTTTAGGAAACAGAAATAAAATCCATGTTTTGTCGAACCATTTCCCAAGTCGTTTCAATTTCCGCTTCGTTCGTCTCTGAGCTCATACTCAAACTCATATACAAACTCAAGCAGTTTGTTGGATTCTGAAGCAGCAGCTCTGGGACCTTTGGATGTGTTCACAGCAACACCCGGACCTCAGAGGAAACCAAACCGGAGATAGGAGAGTGTGATTTACATCCTGATGTTTGTGTTAGATCCAGAGGTGGTAAAAGTCCACGCTGTCTTTACTCCAGTGGAATCCAGACCCTGGAAATAAAAGGAAGACTGATACAAGTAACAGAGCTGACTCAGCTTCAAGTGAACAAACCCAACACCCTCAAATGTTGCACATACTTTTGTTGTTCTTACATCTTTCTTACCAATTTTTTTTTATCTTCCGAATCATGTTCATGGTGGGAATCGAGGCATTGGAGTCAATAACTACATTTTTGCCTGTAAGGCTGTGAAATGGGCATTAAATTGTGTTCTAAGTCGTCTTAAAAAGTCTTAAATTTAACCCGCAGGAGCCCTAAATGCATTAAAATTAATGTAATCCATTAGTTTTTTAAGGGAGAGAAAGTACAGATATTTGTGTTAAAATGCAGGGAGTTATAGTTATAATAATACTAACTACTCACATAAAGTACTTAGGGACAGTAATGAAGTACTTATACTTTGATACCTCCCACCTGAGGTTAGATTTAACTCCGTCCGTTAAACCCCTGTTAGTTCTCATTCTGCTGTTACAGAAAATTCCACCGATATGAACAGATTATTACCATAATTAAACACTTCATAGAGATTAAGTGTTTGAGCGTAGCGTTTTCACAGGCGTGTGTGTGAGTAAGAGAGCATGTAATTCATGGCCGGCTGAGGGCGGAGCGCGTGGGAGATTTACTGATGATTTAGTGTGAGTAGTCATAGCTGTGGAGAAGTGGAACTGTTTTCCTAAGGCTTACAGCACTTAACAGCCGTGGGTAACGTGCACAAAAACACACACATCCACACAGAGCTCATAAACACACCTGATTTTCCCACCCGCCGGAGCGCCGCAATAATGAAGTGCAGATTGAAAAGCATTTGATGTGAGAACCTTGCAATTATACGCATTCACACACATGCAAAGCGGGCGTACGTTAAAGCCGCTCCTACTGTAACCGTACTGTACCTGGAGTGTTTCTAGCTGTGGGATATCGTAAACGCATCACAACATGCCTGCGCTCAATATGACAGCCTGAAACCGCGATGACAAATGTACTGCACAGAAAGAGATGCTTAAGTTTTCCACGTCTTTTAGTATCTTTTCCGGCCCGTCCTCCCTCTGAATCTCCACCTCCACCTACTGTAGAACCATCTGTCATCGCCCCCGAGGCCTCGCCAGCCTCTTAAAGGGAAAACACACTTAAAGCCAGCGCTACCGTTGAATACGGAGGAACGGGTTCAATGGTGTCGGTTAAAACTCTTGTGTTTTTAGCTCGATAGGACAAAGTTATTCTGATGGCGTTGAGGCCAGCAGCGTCTTTGTCGTATTTGTGAAAAATTACTTCAAATGTTTTCTCCGATGAAACTACTGGTGGGATTTATTTCAGATTTGATATAGAGCTTCCTGTGCAGAATATGTACAAAGTTTGGCCACAGTCCAGATAAAAAAAAAATTATATATATTGCAAATGTGCGTTTACTTATAATGGGCCATATTTTAAAGGTTTATAACATGGAAATGGTTGCAAATATCAATAAAGTTACTACTCAGCACTGATAGGAAATCATTTGACCTTTGACCTCGAAGGGTCAAACTCAAAATCACCAATGCCTAGATTTCAACATTTGTGCACAATTTTGAGAAATACTGATTTTTTTGTTTTTTTAAATTTCTGATGAATTTTAAAAATATTAAACATTTGCATTTATTTATAATGGTCCATATTTTGATGTTTTATAACCAGAAAACAGTTACAGATATCAATATAGTTCATGTTGAGCACTGATAGGAAGTCCTATATGGACTTTTGTTTAAAGTCCTAAGTCTAAACCTAAGCCTAAATCTTTTTCATATAAACCACATATAGGTGATGGTTTCCTGTTGGCTTGCACACTGCTTCAGTGTCGGCTTTTTGGCCATCACTGTCTTGTTTTTTCGGAAACAGAAGTGCCAATATCACTTGGGAAGAATGAGGTGTGAAACTCATGAGCTCCTGCCAACTGCCTGGAAACACCGACCGTGTAATGTGAAGGCTGAGTAATTTCAGCTACCTGATAAATGATAACACATGCAAGTGTGTTCGATAACAGTCATTTCACTTTGCGCACTAGCTACCTGATCATATGACATAACATGAGCTAACTAATGTTAGCTAAACTTCATTCCAGACTCCTCTATGACAGTTGAACCATATGTTCAGCCAATAATGTCCACTATTTGTTCATGCATTCTTTCAACTACCACCAACACACAATTAAAGACAGATTGTTTACTTTAGTTTATTTAATTTGCAACCTTGACCTTTCACATTTAGCCACAAACTTCTTATCCGTTCATCCTGGAGGCTAAAAGGAAATTTGCGTTGGCTCTGAGGAAATTCCATCCAGACGTTCTTGACATATTGCATTCATTAAAACGGGTCAGAATGAAGACACGGTGACATTGAACTTTGACCTTTCAAATCTTTTCAGGTCATCTTTGAGTCCAGGAGAACATTTGTGTTAAATTTTACAGCATTGTGTCATTCTTCTTACAGAGATGTGTGGACACGTCTAAACAGGTTTTCCAGATATCGGACTCAGAAGCTAAGCTAGCTGTCAATCAAAAACACAGACGTCACTCAGCTGTCATTCAAAGGGGTCGTTGCCTGAATTATATCTAACTTTAAACCTTTATTCCACATCAGGTCAGTTCTTAAAACTTTAGTCCCACAGCTATAAACAGAAAATACATGTTGAAATTCAACCATTTTATATTAGTCTGTGGAAATGTTTCATACAATAACCAGCATGTTGATATACTTGGCTACATTAGCTAATGCTAGCAAACTGCTAATTTGCCGGGCTGGTGCTAGTTAGCAGATTTTGACAGTACTACATGTGTTAACATTTATCAAGTAACATAGTGACTGGATAGTTTAGTGGTTTACACCGCTGACTTTGGTGCAGAAGGTTGCTATTTGGAATCCCAGGTGGGCCCTTGGGCAAGGCCCTTTATGCTATACATGCCTTGTAAGTCGCTTTGGATAAAAGCGTCAGCCAAAAGTAATGTAACTGCAGTTACTTTATGTACTCTACTCAACTCAGGTGACAGGTACTATTCCTGCAGACCGTTTCCGTTACAGGATGGTACTGACTTTAGAGAACCTGGACGTCACAGCGACGCTGCACATAACTTAAGAGGTGTCTGCTGAGAGAGTGGTTGATAAACTCGTTTGTCGGATGTTGACCCGTCAAACTCTTCCTTTTCATCTTTTCATCACCTTTTCAAGGACAGAAATGTCTGAACCTCCTCGAACAACCAGTGTTTGTTTTTTTTTTGCAGACTGCCATCATGGATTAGCCCAACCGATGTATTAACTAAACTTCAGAATCTATTTTTGTTTTGTTTTTTAAATGTTTGGTAACGCATTGATGACACAATGACACAACTCTGACTTTTTTGTATCTCTTCACCCATTTTGGAACTTCGGCCAAGCAAAACCTAAAAAAACTAGTACAGATTCCAGGTTTTTTTTATGTAATTAAAACACAAAAAAGTTTGAGTCGGGCTAGTGCGTCGTACTTTGTGCTTTCATTAAATTAGTGCTAGTTTTTGGTGTTTTATCCATCAATCTTTCTCACTTTCCTCACTCTGTCATGTGGTGTTGTGTCCTTGGGCAAGACACTTAACCTCCGGTGTCACTCATTCAGTGTATGAATGCATGTGAATGATGGTGATCATAGGGGCTGTTTGCCGTGTATTTGCAACAACACCTCCGTCAGCGCGCCCCAGGGCAGCTGTGGATACAAATGTAGTTGAATGTGAATGTGAGAGTGAATGAATAATGTTAAGTGTTTTGGGTGCGCTATAAGATTCTAATCCATTATTATTATTATTATTATTATTATTAATAATAATAATAATAATAATAATAAAACTCAGTACTTCTGTTTACTAGACATAAACCAAAATAGCCACGACCAGAACTAACATCATGGAGGCTTTTATATATTTATCACAGTCTGAGGTGAGGTGTGAGGGTTCTATAGCAGTGACAAAAATAACATCCTGCTAAAACTTGGTCTAAAGGTGACAGATTCACATCCATCTAATGCAGCTGCTGATGATAGTGTGCTAATTAGCTGAAGCCACGATCACATGTGAACCAGTCGTATCAGTTCCCAGATGTCGTTTGTTTACAACAGTTAGTCCTACTGTTCAGAGTGGATTATTCAACCCTGACGTCAGAGATAAGTTATTTGTTTGGTGAATACGGTTATTTTTATATTTGGATTGGACGATAGAAAGAAGAAAATTGGTTTGTTTTTGGTCCCAGGTTCGAGGGGATATAAAATGGAAACACCCCGAACTATCACTGACTCCCAAAATCATCTTTTCATGTTTCATGTTCGACGTTACCAGGTGGTGTCGTAATCTGCTGGTGTGCAGATAAAATGTTAAAGATCATCACAAAAGGTCGTCTGGTTGTTACAGAACCAACAGGTTTTTTTTTTTTTATCAGATAGTTTATTCAGAGACACTTCTCCCATTCATGGGGGGGTCTGACCCGAGTGAATGGCTCAGACTCTGGTCTGGTTTAAAGACCATGAGGTGGTTTCACTGTTATTTTGGAATCTTAAATCTTTATTATTTCACTAAAACTACAGGCAGTGGCCTTGTGAGTCGATGCGTGCTGCTGGAGCTGCCACTGCAGATCTGCTACTGATCTACTGTTGGTTTTTCACTGCAGTCAAGTCTTTTGGTCAAGAATTTATGACCGCAATGACTTGTTTTGACACAGTGACCGTCGTATTGGACAAAGACATGTTGTAGTCTGGATTCACCATATGATCTGACTGAAAGAAAACACAGCAGCAGAGGGAAAACAGAAAAACACTGAGGCTTCTTTCGGTGCCAGTCTTTAAAAAATTAACTGCTGCTTTGGGGGGAGGTTAATATTATCGGAAAAGGCCTAATTTGTGCTGAATTTACAGTTTGGGGTTTTCTCAGCAGTACATTTAGAACTCCGACACATCCTACCTGGAAGAGGGTCCAGTGAAAATACTAATTTCCACACTTCATTAGAAAATAACACTTAGAAATACTGATCATCACCATCAGATCAAACCCAACAGTATAAAAATGATCTGGGGGGGAAATTGACTGCCCCGTCGGCGATACCTATTTCCAAAATCCATATAAGTTTATACTCGTGCTGCTTTGCCTTCTGTGCTGTAAAATTAACATGAAAATGTTTCCCTGTCCTGAAATTTGTCTCAGTGTGTTATTTCCCAATCAAAAGGCGCAAATGAGAACAACCCCTCAGCGGCTGGGGGCGATTCGTGCATAATTTAGACGCTAAACAGCCTGATGCTTCCCTATCACCTCATCACAGATGCAGTCACGAAAGCAGGTCACCAACCCTCATCTATAATCCACAAACAGGGTTTCCCCATCCATTAACACCCTCAGTGCTGAAGGCAGGCAGCCGGTGGTAGCCCACAGCAAATTACATAGGGGAGGTGGAGGTAGGGCCGCGTGTGGGCGGAGGATGTTGTTGGTGGAAAACATGATTATATTTGGATGCATTTATATATATATTGCGGCTATTTTAAAGCAGAACTGTCCGACCAGTACGTTTTTCTATACGTTGGGGTCAAAGTTGGCAGTTTGACTCAGTGGTGAAAGAAGCGTTCAGATCCTTCACTGAAGTAAAAATACGGCGCTGAGAAAACAGTCCTACAGAAACAAGCCAAATATTCTTAAATAACACCAAACCCTCTTGTATTCAGCCAAACGTATCTGCCAATGGGATTAGAGCGTTTTGCTTGGCTAGATGTATTAAAACTGGTATCAAAGTCAAACCACTGACAGACCATAATGAGGCTTTAAGCTGCAGCAAGTTTGTTCTTATTATAAGCCATGAAAAAAGATAATTAAGACAGACTTAACATCCTTAAATGTAGTCGTTGTGCAACTGTTGTCACTGTTAAAGGTTCAGTGTATAATGTTTAGAGGTATTTAGTGATGTCATACAAGCAGCTATACATGTTCTATCAACTTACTACTTGATAGTCAGTACAAATGTTTTTTTCTTCATATTTTCTATGTATTAATTCTACATGTTACACATATTTATTGAAGTTTAAATTGTCAAATCAAATTAATCAAATATGTAAATGTCTTGGCCAGTGTCGAACTGCAGAACAATATGTGCAGACGGTACAATTACACACATATGTATAAAACTGATATTTCAGGACACTATGAGTATATGCAGCATATTGCATTAGACTAGTACAATTTTTATTTATTTACTTTTTATTTTAATAAGTCATCCACACTTGAACATAACAGGTGATACTACTGTAGCCTAACACTGCAGTAAAATGCACTAAAGCAGGGGTGTCAAACATCCGGTCCGGGGGCCAAAACCGGCCCACCGAAGGGTCCGATGCGGCCTGTGGGATCTGTTTTTTTGTTTTTTTTTCTTCTTGTGGGATCTGTGAATGAACTCATTTTAGTTCAGGAGCCAGATACAGACCAATGTGATCTCAAGTAAAATAATAACATTATAATATATCAATAATGACAAGTACTACTTTTATTTTTGGTCTAATGTGAAAAAAAAATAATAACATTTCACTATGAAAATATTTATATTTAAAACCATCCTTTAACAGTAAAATGTGAATAACTTGACACGTCTAAAGAAAATCATGTGCAATATTAACAGTGTTCTGCATTTTACTAAATGGTTTGTGTCTTTTTAGACCCACTGGGATCTGTGAGTTTTGGTAATAATAAGCTGAGATGTGCAATCACTTCTAAGCTTTTAAAAATAACATAGTGACCCTTTAATAAAATGAAAATAATTGTGTTATTCTGCTCAGTTATTCTGTGCCATCTTTCTCATTCCATAGCAACCAAGTAGAGTCCATAGCAACACTGTCTGTATGAATACTGCTGCTGCTATAATTACTACTATTACTATTAATATGACTACCATTACTGTTACTATTAATACTATTACTACTATTACTATTACTAATACTAATACTACCATCACTATTACTTTTCCACCTAGACACAAGTCCAGCAAACCGAAGAGCCAAGCACACGGGTTACATTTCCTTCAGGAAAGGAAGGTCAAGTTGAGTAAATGACTGTTTTACCTTGAGATTTGATAAACATAACTCAATATCAGCTGTGATTTCTTAATAAGGCACCGGCAGATCAGGTTCATTTTATGATGATCATGATTTTTTAAAAATATTTTTTCACAGGCATGACATTCCTTTTGCATCCCATCAATAAAAGTTGAAATACTCATGACTATGCAACAACAAAAGGTTACATTTTACAGCTGTCCAGGTTTGAGGATGAGCTCATTTGATGCAGTGCGTATTATTCAGGCATATGTTCGAAGCAGAACTCAGACCAAACAGGCCTGTTATCAGATTTAAGACAATGTGTTTTCCAGTAAATCCAACAGGGTTATCTGAAAAAGGAGGCTTGAAACTCAACCCGGAGATGAAATACTTTATCTTTCAGTGTGTGTGTGGTTTTCTTTGGACCGCAGGAGGATGAATAACTGTAATCTGAAAAGGAATTAAAGGTGTCAAATAAACGGGGTGAAGGAAAAACGGTGAAACCATGACTTACCTCCGAGTGTAACACTGCAGAAAGTGGAAATAGTCAAAGTCAAAGGTCAAGTACCTCAGATTTGTGAGCTGTCAAATGAGTTACATTCCTCTCCTCGCTCTACTCCCACTAACATCGATACCATTCAGAGTTTATATAAAAAAATAAAATAAAAAAAAACAAGGTTGTGTGCGATGGTGTGAGTGTTCAATACCGCAGACTGCCCTGGGTTTGGAGGACAGCAGCAGGGTCACAGTGTCACAAAGCGAAGCCCCAGAAGCCCCGGCGCTGGGTTTGTGCTCAGTGTGTACATCTGGGTGGAATATTGGCCTGGAGAAAGTGAATATTTCTAGATGAGGTAATGAAAGGCTGTCCTTGTTCAAACATGGACGCTGTTCTGTTTTTAGCGGCGGTGTTGTTCTGGATGTGGTCGCAGCTACGTTGCACAGCTATAATAAGAAAAAAAAAGGAAAGTTGGTTGAATATTTCACTTGGGCTTTTTCTTTTTTCCTACTGCTGCAATTATCACTTCATATCCTGCTAAAACGGGAAGTTTTTATAGTATAGATCGGGGGGTCAAACATGCGGCCCAGGGGCCAAAACCGGCCCGCCAAAGGGTCCGATCCGGCCAGCAGGACGAATTACTGAAATGCAAAAATTACACTGAAGATATTAACAATCAAAAATGTTAAAATAATTTTAGGTTAATTCAGTCTAAAGTGGATCAGACCAATAAAACACTATCAGAATAAACTATAAATAATGAAAACCACCATTTTTCTTTGTTTACATTTACAGACTCGCCTTTTACAAAAATATAAACCAGAAATGTCTCAACAGAATTCAGTGTAATTATATCAATATTCTACCTGTTCTACCATCCCTATACCTGTAGCCAGAAGGGGGCAGTGTCTCATTGTTGTGGTCCCAAGCCCAGGTAAATACAGAGGGTTGTGTCAGGAAGGGCATCCGACATAAAAACCTGTGACAAATAAACACGTGAATGTGATTCGCTGTGACGACCTCTGAAGGGAAAAGAAGAAAGAAACATTCATTTATAGATAAACTGTGATCTGTCCGTTATAATGAACACGTGAAAATGAGGAACTGAGGACAAATAATGACATAAATAGTAAAAAATTGCACTTTTTTATTAATAAATGTCTTTTTGTTCATGGTTGTTCATGTTTTTAAAGGATAGTTTATAGATGTAAACATTTTAATAATACAATTTTACTTTTTTTCACACTAAAACATAGAAATTACACATATAATTGTGGAACTGGTATCATTTCTATATTATTATTATATTATTATTTTAATGATGCAGCCCACTTCAAGTCATATTGGGCGGGATGTGGAACTGACCCAACATGCGGTTGGGGGGGGGGGGGGGGGGGGGGGG
>JAPSES010000001.1:22093800-22106691 GCA_029822895.1 Maxillicosta whitleyi
CATCACGCATGCACACGCAACACACACACATACATACACATACATATATACACACATACATACACACACACACACACACACACATACATACACACACATATACACATAAACATACACACACACATATATACACATACACGCACACACAATACACACAGACATACACAGATACACACATACATACATACATACACACACACATACATACACACACACACATACATACACACACACACACATACATACACACACACATACACACACATATATACACACATACATACACACACACACATACATACATACATACATACATACACACACACACATATATACACATATACATACACACACACACATATACACACATACACGCACACACAATCTACACACACATACACAGATACACACAGAGGCCACTGGGCTTCATAATATAGATGTGCTAATGTAACAATGTAAACACACATGTGCCGGTTATGAGACACATGAGCAGTTATTGCACACTACATTCAGGTATTGTGTGTGTATTGTTTATGTGTGTGTGTGTGTGTGTGTGTGTGTGTGTGTGTGTGTGTGTGTGTGTTTATAACCTACATCATAACTCATATCCCATGATCCACCGCAGTTCAAGCAGCAGTTTTATGTCATTAAATGTAACGTACTGAAGTATTTTACTGGGTCATGTAATCCCACAGAATCATGTATTCTTTTTTTTTATTTTTATTTTTGTATTCTTTTAAGGGTAACAAAGTCCACACCAGCCCAGATCCACGGTCCGAGTGTCCTTTAAACCCCATCAGTGTGTGTTTATCTGTTGGTTTGATGGAACGTCTTGGACTGAACATGTTTGAACTCTTGCTCTTGGAACCGTTAAAGGGAAAAGCGTGTCTTCACTGACCTTTTTGGACGTAATTACGTTTTAATTTAACCATAATCTTCCTCCGGTAACGTTTTGGTAATTTGTGTCACTAAATAATGATGTCATCTCATGGTCTTTACAGCCCACTGTGGAAACCACGGCTCTGTCATTTACCTCCAACAACAACAGCTGTTCCTCTGATTCTGATTCTGATTCTGATTCTGATTCTGATTCTAATTCGGATCCTTTTCTTTCTTCTCCTCCTTCCTCGTCCTCCTACTCATATTTCTGCTTCTTTCTTCTTCTCCTTCTCTTTCTCCTCCTCCTGTTTCTCCTTTGTTCTCCTGCCTCTTCTTCTCCTTCTACTTGTTCCTCTCTTTCTTTTCCTCCTTTTCCTTCTTCTTCCTCTCTTTCTCCTCCTTCTCTTTCTTCTTCTCCTCCTTCCTCTCCTTCTCCTCCCTCTCTTTCTTTTCCCCCTCTTCCTTTTCCCCTCCTTCCTCTTTCTCCTCCTCCTCCTCTTGTTTCTCCTTTCTTCTCCTTCCTCTCTGTCTTCTCTTCCTCCTTCTCTTTCTTCTCACTTTTCTTTTCTTCTCCTCCTCTTTCTGTTTCTCCTCCTTCTCTCTTTGGTTTTTCTTCTTCTCCTCTTTCTCTCTTCTCTGCCTCCTTCTTTTCTCCTTCTCTCTTTTCTTTTCCTTCTCCTCTTTCTTCTTCTTCTCCTCCTTCCTCCTCCTCTTTCTTCTTCTCGTTCTTCCTCCTCTTCTCCAACATCTGTGTAAGAAAAAAGGCAGAAAAAAATAGCTCTCTTACTCACATCTCCAGATGGTGGTTGAATCCATCCTGTGTTTTCTAGACCTCCAGACTCTATTAATATTTTATTTTTCTTTATTGAAGGACATTCCATTGTGGAAACCATGTGCATGTGCTCCATATAACTGTATAAATAGAATCAGGAAAATGTTGCTGATGACAGATATGTTCATTGATGTAAAGTTCAGATGGCAGCCTATAGTTTTAAAGTGAATTAAATACTCGTGTCTTTGTAATTAAATCATGTCTTTACTACAACACTTTTTTTCATATAGTAAATCTGTGATTTTCATTACATATTCAACCACCTGTTTTTCTCCTTCTTGTTTTTAACTGTTATAGTAATATAGTAATAATAATAATCCTTTTATGATGCTATAACTTGCTAAATTCACATTAAAATAAATGGAAATGGAAGCAACTTCTGTTTTTTTCTGCCTTTATATAGTCTAAATTCAACTATTTTATAATATATTAATGTCATATCTATTTAGTTTAAAGTATTTTGTGACATTTCTATGCTAAGTTTCAATATTATGATTATTTTTAGACAATATATACTGTATATAATGATTAATTTAGGCCTTAGTTTGTCAGCATCAAGTGTAGAATATTATTTGATCCAAGATAATATCCAGATTAATGGGGTTCATTTAATGTTAGGATCTGACACCAGTTCAGTCTGAGAATAGACAGATTTACCACAAAAAAATGCACAAAAAATACTATATTTCATAAAATCTTCAAGGATTTTTTTTGTTTTTTACAAATTAGAAAACTATTAGTAGATATGTCCAACTGCATTTTACTAAATTTGAGCATTCTTAAGCAATATACACTGAGTAAAATTATGCTGAAATACAGCTTGAACATACATTATTTTTATCAATATACAATGTGTTATCACTGACAATGTGAGAAACATTTTACCTGACTTTTTACAGAATGTGACAAGGATAAATGATTCATTTTCTGAACAGTTTCATCCTCAAGGCAAGGCGCATTTATTTGAATAGCACATTTCATGTACAGGACAATTCAAAGTGCTTTACATGAGGCATAAAAGGGAAAGTTAAAATAGAAAATAGACAAACATAGAAAACTTGAGAAACAAAAAATTTCATTAAAACAGATTAAAATCATCAACGATAAAATGTGATTTTGAAATGAATTTAAAAGACATTATTTAAGCTTTTAAGAGAACTCTGTAGTAAACGATAATGTTTTCAGTCTGATTTAAACAGTTTGATGTCAGGTGTTCAGGACGTTTGTTCCACAGGTGAAGAGCAGAATAACTAAACGCTGCTTCACTTTGTTTGGTTCTGGTTCTGGGAACACACAGTGACCCTGTCCCTGATGACCTCAGGGCTCTGGATGCTTCATATGGAACTAACAAGTCTGGGTCCAAGGCCGTTCAGTGCTTTATGAACCAGGAGTAACATTTCGAACCCTATCCTTTGACTCACAGGAAGTTAATGTACTGATCTGAGGACCGGTGTGATGTGGTCCAGTTTCTTGCCTGATAGATTTTTTTGTTTACACCTGTGAAGACACCATTACAATAATCTAACCTACTGAAAATGAAAGCATGAACTACTTTTTCTTCTGCGTCTTGTTTGGACAGAAAACCCTTGATTCTAGTGACGTTTTCCAGGTGGTAGTAGACACTTAATAATCATGGTAATAGACTTAGTAATAGCTTTTAAATGGTTGTTAAAATCAGGTCTGAGTCAATAAGTACGCCAGGATTTCTGGATTGGTTTGTAGAATTTAATGACATGGAATCAAGGTGAGCAATGACCTTTAACCTTTCTTTTCTGGGGGGGCTAAACACAATCAAATCACATTCAACAATTTTGAGAAAAAGTCATTTTTAGTCACAGGTGATGTTTGATGATTGTTTTTGCTTGTTTGAGAATTTCATAAACCTTGTGTGGGTTTTTCCTGTCATCGCCACAGATCAATTGCATTTTCATTTTCGTTTTTCTTGCATTTCCTTTTATGATGAATACACATAAATAGTTATTACATCGTTTCAACCACTCTTGGTCAGGTTTAAGACTGAAATTAACCATGATATACTGTATATAAGTAAGCATATTATACATAAATACAAAATAAATTTGAATAGACAAGCATTTCTCTCTCTCTCTTTTTTTTTTTTACACTGAAAACCAATGTCAAATCTTTTGTTTTAATTTAATGTTGAATACAGAAAGAGATTATATTCTGTAACTTCAGCACCATAGAACTTTAAAAGAAACTTCCTCCATACTAATAAATCCTTTCTGGATATAGATATTTATGTGAACTCATTTAATCTTATTGGTTATAAATCATTTTCATTGTAATAGTCATATAAACCAACCACCAGCTCCTGTGAAAAAACACACTGAAGTTCAGAGATGACACAACGGGAAACTGTGGACGAGTCGATTCCTGCGAGATGGGGGGAGGAAGGGAAAGCGGGGAGTGGGTGTGTACAGAATAGAACTATAAAATGTAAATGTATGTCAAAAGTCTGTGCTACAAGACGGGAACTACTAGGAAATGGCTCCACTGTAGCTTTAAAGTAAGTTAACATTAAGAACACTGAGGTGGACTCGGTGAACCCCCCCTCCGTCGGGACTTGGTACAGTCCACAGCTCCTTTTGGTCGACTCGGCGTCGGGCTCCGGAGCACAACATGTTGGAGAGCGGAGCCGAGCTGCCCCTCTCTAAGTTAACTTTTTAATCCCGGTTGTGTCGCGTTATCGCACACAAGAGGAGGAGGAGGAGGCGGAGGAGGAGGAGGAGGAGGTCGGTGAATGAGAAAAGGGGACGAAAAGTCAGTCACGGTATGAGGCTAACGTGAGAGCCGGAGCGTGTAGTTGTTTTTTTTTTTTGGTGTTAGCAAAAAAAAAAAAAAAAAAAAAGCCCGCTGATATTTATCTGAAGAAGAAGAAGAAGAAGAAGAAGAGGGGGAAAGAGTAGTAGAAGAAGAAGAAGCGGGAGAGGGGACGCTGGGAAAGGACGCACCGGAGAAGTGAGAGTGAAACGCGGGGTCCGAGATGCATCTGGCCGCGGTGCTGTGGTGGGGAGCCCTGGTAACTTTACAGCTCAGCCGGAGTCCAGGTAGGAGAAACGGCCGCTTTAAAGCGCACTTTAACCCGCGTGTGAGTGTGTTTGGGTGCACGCGAACCGAGCTTTTTTTTTTTTTTTTTTGTTTACACTTCTACCTCCTCTGTCTTATCTGTGCTGTGATTTACACTATTACACCCAGATAAACACTGCTGCAAGTTTCCCCTCCTGGGAAAGCCATTCTTTGCCAGGTGGTTAAAATAGAACCAGTGCATGTACATTTAATTTTTTTGGTTGTGTGACTTATTTTGTGTCTTTAGCCCAGATATGCGTTAGTTTTATGTACCTGTGTTACCTGAAGGAGGTGTGTTTGGCATGTTGCTTTGCAGGAGAATCTCGGTGTGAAGTCCAAATATGTATCATTCTTTTTTCTTTTTTTTTCTTCTAAATCTTGAATGACAACGTGCTCGTGTGAATGAGTGTATTCATGCAGCCGGTGGATCTGTTTCTCTGTTGCATTATCTGACCTGACTTGCATCGGTGGAGTTAAACGCAGTTGAATATTTTGGTGCTTTGGCGTCTGTTTGTGCCTGAAGACTCTGTGACATCTACCTTATGTGTGATGCATGGATTCAACCCTGGGCGATGCATCATTATGGTCCCTTTGAAGACTTTTCCAGCCTTAACCACAAAACCCTTATTGATTTTTTTTTTTGTGTGTGTGTGGTTTTAATCGGATTTTAATGTGTGCATATATGTTTCTTTGCATGACAGCGTGCATGTGTGTTTCTTCTAGCTGCTCACACTGTATCTTCTGCCTTATTTATTTAACTGATTGATGCACTTGATTGAAGAAATGTGCCATTCCTTTGCAGGTGTTGACTAATTTGATTCATGCAGGTTGTGAATTTGTTGCTTTTACTTGCACTTGTGTTAATTAGAGTGGTGGTATATTCGTATTTTGCAGGAAATGAATGGTGTCAAAAGGAAAACATGCAAGTCTTTTTCTGACTCATGTATGTCAACATACTTGTCTGAATGATTTTATTCACTGAGCCTTTGGATTTGTTGGTTTTTAGCTGTGTTTTTGTTAGTGAAATAGTTTAGGTAGCTGCAGGCACAGGGAGATAGCCTATGTGTTCAATGAAGTAGTGTACTTTGCAGGTGATTTATGCAAATATATGACATTCTTTTCATTAATAACTACTCTGGAGATTATGAATGTCACTTTTAGTTGTATTTTGGCATTTACACATGATGTTTGTCTATACAGGTTTATGATTTTGAATATTATATTTTTTGCAGTATATATTAGATTTCCACCAGTTTTGTCTGATGCAGTAGTAAAACCCTGGACAGCACATGAATTGTCATGCCTGTTGTTATTTGACATGCAATAACAATTGATTTGGTGGCATTTAATGGAATGGAATGTGATACAGTTCTGTCTAGTTGCATAAAGATGCAGTTCGATGCTTGTGAGTGATTTGGGTCTGATTTACCGGATGATGCAGCCATTACTTTCCATTCAGTTTTAAAGGCCGTCATTAATCTGTGATTGCAGGTGAACAGAGTTGTTTATCTATGATAACTTGCATCCTGTCCCCCGCCTACACCCCCCCCCCCCTCCCCAGCAGCAGGAGTACTGGTAATAGGTCTGAGTGATTTCCACCACCCCCTTCCTATGTTTTCTCTAACACCTTGTATTTACAACATGTTAGAACAGCCGCTGGAATGCAAGGACCCACTGAAGCTATTTCTAAACACACTCAGACACACGCAGCGCGGCGTCACGCACACACACGGACTGACACACAGGTGCCATGGCCTCTGACATGACATGAAACGATTTACCCGGCAGTGTAGCAGAAATTACATCTGTAATTGGCTGTTTGGACCTCAAACGGAGGTAGCAGTGACTCCTAAATGTCACCAGGAGACTGCCTCCAAAATGTCAACCAGATAAGATTCAATATCCAATTGAAAACAAAAGCCCAGCCCCCCCACCTCCCCCCACGGATCATCTACTTCCTATTTATAGTCGGGTCTTTCATCCTTTTAGACGTAGTTATCAATGTTCCCTCCTCCGCCTCCCTCTTTATCTGCAGCGGGGGTCGCTCTTGTTTGATTATGGACTTGTTCTGTCATAAAGCAATTAACTGTGTCGGGCCTGTATCATGTCTTAAACACATTGACTCTAAGCCGCTGCTGTTGGCTTTTTCCATTGTGCTGCTCAATGTATAGCTCAACTAACGCTGCTTTTGTGACACATCTTTCTTTTTCTGGGCACAAGTTTCATTCCGATATTTAATTTAGGATCTGTATATTGGACCCTTTTATTCCAGGAGTTCTAAATATAACACTTTTCCTGCTCATTATTTTATTTTGGTCTGGACTGAAACACCACTCATGTGACACTGACAGTCGGAGCCGCACTAATGATAACATTTGAGGACTCTTAAACACAGGGACTTCCACCACAGCCATCCAGCGGTCGGGGAAACTCTGGGATCAAACCCATATATATATATAAATATATCTTTGAACAATTAATTGGCTTCATAAAAAAAAAAAGTTCAAAGTAAAAAAATTCCACATTGTTCAGTGTTTAAAACTTTCCTCATAAGTGACATATAATGGTTGGAAGTTGTTTTATAAGATGCACATTAAGGATTCTCACGGAGGAATAAAGGCTGTAATTCATAAACTGTGTACAGTAAAAAGCATTACAAAGGCCAGCCGTCGGCCTCAGCTGACAGTAGATGACCTAAGGCTGCGATTTATTACTCTACTACGAGTGTGTGTCTTCTCTAAGCAAGTGTGTTTCCAGAGTGTGTGAGGTCACACTGCCTTTTCAGCACAGTGTAGTGGCCCTGCAGTAATGGGCTGAGCTGGACTAATAGCATGTTGGAGAGTGTGTTATTCAGTTTAATGACGTACTCTGGGACGAGATGCCCCCCACCCCCGCTCACTCCTCTGCGGACCCTCCTCATTTACTAATCAAGTATTGATCAGCGGCTCCACGGCTCACAGGTTCTGCTGCTCCACCGTGGACGTCACAGCCTCTTACAGATCAGGACGACTAAAGCAGCTCAGGCACACGTTCACTTTGAGTTGGTTGGCTCTGGTTTGTCTGACTTTAGGGTTTTATTCCACGCATTTAGCTGAAGTTCTGGTTTTCACTGTTTTTTCTGTTCTGTTCATTAAATAGGCCTATCCCCCAGAAAAAAGGTTATTATCTGACTGGAATCTACTTTTTACACTATTACTGTTTCAGCATTTATTTAAAAAAGCACAAACACGGGTGGTAGCTAATAACGAAGCTCATTTAATGAATAAAAACCTTTGGATCCTTCAGATTATTGGGGATTTTATATGAACTAACGCGGTAGTCCCCCAGGGTTTAGCGCCTCTGATTCAGTTTCTTTCTTTCTTTTTTATGCTTTTATTTATCTGTTTTTATCCTGTTTTATATGATGTACTTTTAGAACATGATGCTCTTGTTCCTGCAGTGCAGCTGTCATGTCGGTCCTATTATTTATGTTTTAAGTATTAGGTTTTATTGTTTGTATTTCTTTGTGTGATCACTGTTTTTAGAGTTTTTATTAGGGCCGTATGCTGCTGGTCCTGGGTACAAGTTTCGTTTCATGTATGTGGAATGGCAATAAACCGAATCTGAATCTTTCGTTTCTTGGTGAATCTCAATGGCGTTTTTAGTTGAATAACCTCTCAGCTGGCATGTCTGTTGCTCCACATGAAATTTGACACCATGGCAACGTGGTCCTATTGTTTAGAATCGAATCAAATCGAATCTTTGTTTTGTCAGTAGGGCTTCGCTTACGTAAACATGCACCGCACGCCGAAATTTGTCTTCTGCCTTTTAACCCATCACTAGATCATCACACACGCTGCATGTTATATCAGGTGCCTGGGAAGCAAATGGGGGAGGGTTATGTGACTTGCTCAAGGACATATCAGCCAACTACTCTCCGCCAGTACATGGAATTGAACCGGCAACCCTTCAGTTACAAGGAGAGTCTATAGCCATTCAGGCCATAGCTGCCCCCTGGTTGTTTATCTGTTGCTAGGTAACCCACTTTAGTGATGATTCTATGATTCTGGGCATTTGAAAGGCTGTTCTACTCCAAAATGATGAATATCTCCCAAAATACTGGTCCTATCAACTCGCCGTTTTCACTAGTCCCTTCTTTGACTAAAAATGCACAAGTATGACAAATTGCAGCAGTCTGCTCTGTACGGATTTAGTTTGATGCCTGAGACACACACACAAACACACACAGTCCACTTCCCTTTGATAATGATATAGATGCAACTAAACATTTTGCACAAGCGTTTACAGCAGTGACACCATTCAAAAATATCCAACTTCACTGTTAACCTATAAATCTGGATTATAATGTTTTTACCTCCTCTCATGAAATGATTGTGAAAATGTGAGTTTTTTCTTGACAAAGTGTAACTGGGGCTCAGTATGTGATCATTACACCTGGTCAAAGGTGAATACTGATCTGTGTGAATAGAAGTAAAAGGAAGAATCTGTCTGACAGCAACATTAGTCCAGCTTTATGGGCAACAGGGTAGAAACAAGTACAAAGTATGGTAGAAAACTCCCTTTTTGTTCAGCTCTGGTTCTATCACAAACAATTAGGTGCTGAAACCCATTGTTAGAATGGTAGGGGAACTGTGAATGCAGTTTAATCAATGTTGGAACCCACTGGAAATGAAAAAAAAAAGACATCACTTTAAAATTAATGACCAATAAGCTAAACAGGAAAATTATGCATAAATCCATAGTTTTGTGTCATAGTTCAGTCTCTATTCTCAAGTTCTTGTAACATTACTAACGTCACTAACTCATATATTTACTCATCAAATGTATTTTGTTGAGTTATTTCTGGTCACATGACACATGCAACTGGTCTTAAACAAAGTGTTTTTGTTCATTTTTCTGCATGTAGTTTATTGTCTAAACCTCTTCTCTGTTTATTTATTTCTTTTCCTGCTTGATCTGGTTGAATTTATTTTGAACATTTATCATGGAAGTAAAACAATACCGACAGGAATAAACAGTAAACAAGAAGCAAACATTTGTAATGTGTCAACAAAGTCATGTCTTTGAATGGGAGTTTGGAGTTTAATGGTTTTATCCTTCACTCTGATCATATGCGAGTCACTTAACGGGTACAATAAACACCACTGTTGATAACGTCAGGAAAGTCTGACTCTTTTCTTCAGATACTTATCTATTCATTTAATAGAAAACTGTGGAAAAAAACTGTTGAACACGAGTGCTAGGCCTATATCCCAACATCTTTTCAGTCCTGTTGCATTTTTAGAATCCTGTTGAAACCACAAATCCGAAAATTGACTATGTGTTACAAAATAATGAGGGAGTCTGAGTGAGTTTTTCTATGATGACTTTCGTAACTGATATGCTTTGTTGTCATTTTAAAGATGCAGCCATTGAGTTTTCTTGTACTTTTAAAAGGATGAAAAACACCAAAACAAAAACCTACTGGGCCAAAGGTCAAACACTTCATATTAAACTAAATCTCTTATTGATGTACTTTTCGAGTTCCTTATTTAGTAAAACCCTGTAAAATTTATAAAACAACCCAAAAAAGGATGTAAAACCACATTGATAGCTGAGCTTTCGTCCTGTTTGTGTGGAGTTTTTCTGCAGACATCTCACATTCCCTGAGATGAAAGCGTTGAGTATTTTCTTGGTGCCGGCTCCGCTCGGTGCCCTTCTCTGCTTCCTCAATCCCCTCAGTGGATTGATTAGTCCCCTGACACTGCCCTCCTCATCCTCACCCATCACACTCTCTCTCTCTCTGTTGTCCTTTTCAGAAAGCCTGCAGGCGTGGTTTTGCGTACCCAGCATGCATTACAATGTAAATTTATGACTTTGTCTTGCAAAATAGCCCCAACACCACATTTGATTAAGTGCCCTCAGAGTAATTGTGTTGGTATTAATGGTGTTGCAATGTTGATATTTCCGAATAACTCGGCATAGAGACAGATTTATCGCCGGCCACAAGTTGTTTTTGGTACAGATTCCACTCCGCAGGCGGCGAGACCTTCTCTCGGACCGGGAAAAGGCAATTGGGGAGGAAGTGGACGTGGATCAGGTCTATGAAACTCCTGCAGCATTTGATTGTTTTGGCACTTCCACCTTCCACTTTGGTGACTGTTTTGTGAAAGTTAAAACCACTGGAAATCCAAATACACAATAGTCTCCCAACCTTGTCGTTAGTCTTCTGGTATACATTTTGTATGTAATATTAAGTACCAGAGCATTACAAATAAGATCTGGTACTAATTCCAAGCATTAACATTGTAGTTTCTGATATTAGAGCTGAATTCAGATCAGGTGTTATGTAGTGTCGACCCTTTATAGGAAGTGAAAGTGGCAAAACTACATAAATATGGAACCAATAACATATATATTTGGATTTAGTGGGAGGCGTCTTTGTATTTTCTGAAACCAAAAACTCAAGAGGTGAGATGAAGCAGTGTGGAAATGTTCACTCAACTGAATATATTGAAGTCACTTACACACTTATAAAGTAAAGCAAAGTAATGGATTAGTAGTTCAATAATATCTGAGACGAACAGACTGGAAGGACTGCAATGTGCATCTGAGAGCCACATACACTATATAGTATTAATTACATTTAAAAAAGGAAAACAGACTCCTTCATTTGCTCTGAGATAAGCCACTAAAGAGCGTTAAAACAGTCATTAAACATATCTCTGTATTAAAACCAGTGTTATTATTGTTTCTGTTGGGCCTCAAACCGAACACAACTCACTAACTTAAATAAAAGCTGTATTTTTACTCTTAAATTATCACTACAGGGAAGTCCAGACATGGTCCTCAAGGGCCGGTATCCTGCATGTTTTAGTTATTTCCCTCTTCCGTCACACCTGACAGTCGTTATCGACTATCGCTATCGCTTCTGTAGAGCTTTGTGATAGGCTTATCATTTTAATCAGGTGTGTTGGAGGTGGGATGTATATACAACATGTAGGAAACCAGCCCCTGGGGACCAGGATTGGACTCCCCTGGTTTTGAACAAATGCTAAAGTTGTCAGTGAAATGCAGCCAAGGGTCGACATGTCACTTTAAAGGTGAATCACCACTAGAGGGAGTAGTGAGCTACTGTCATTACATGGAAAACTCATTCCAAGAAGTCTAGGACCGTTGACCAATGAGGATTAGAGCCATAAGAAACGACCTCTAGACTGAATAAAGTGACAAAGGGATAAAAATAAAATAAAGTTAAAAAACAAGTTTGATGCTAAAATCCTCTTATTGTTGATTGGTTTTATAGAAACAGCTTCAAAACATGACTTATATTTAAAGTTTCTACCATCTACAAACAGCTACGTGCTACGCTAGCTAATGTTCGTAGGAGTTTTTTTTATCCAACAAATTAAACTTACACCATAGTTGCACCTCTCAAATATATACTGCAGATAGTTTCATACCTGTTTCCTGTTGTTTCTCTTTCCTTTTGGGGGAAAAATGAACTAATATTAGATTTTCTTAACGGCTAATAAAGTAAAAATGTTGTGATTTTTTCCAAAAACGACTATCATCCATTTTGACACTAAAAAAGTCTGAAATTATCCTTTTGTTTATGTTTGATTAATGAGTATTTTCCATCAAACTAACTTAATTAGATTGTAATCCTTTAACCATATTAATTACCTACCAGACTAATGAACTTTTTAAGCATTGGTACAGTTTCCACCCTGGTTTTGAAGCCACACGTACAACAACTCATCAAAACTCCGACCTGTCTTGTTGTGAATTAGCCGTTCACTATCAGTCTGATGTTCGTTGGTGCAGAATCAGTCGACTTCGATGTCAAACATATTTTCACTCTTTCACGTCAACTTTCTAGAGGCTGCAATGATCTGAGATGTGTTGTCTGTTGGATGAGTGTGTGATAGTACGTGTGTGTGTGTCCTCCCTGGTCGAGCTGGTTGGGTTGGTGTCGGCCAGGCTTTTGCTTTCACCGGGGGGAGGCAGAGTGGGCTACCTGATACCCCCTCAGTGCTTTGTATGTCTTTGCTGAAGGGATGGAATTGCACCTCCAAGGTAGCTGTGGAGCTAACCTGTGATTACTCCATTCC
>JAPSES010000001.1:22108558-22118572 GCA_029822895.1 Maxillicosta whitleyi
CAAAACACTATAATTACATTAAAAACAGAGGGAGAGTTTGGACAACAGCGTTTATTAAATGACTTGACGTCTTATTCCAAGTCATGGTTAAGTTTCTGCCTTATTTTGAATGTTCCACTAATAATGAGGAGTAATGGTCTGATCAGGGACGGTGTGGTGATATGATCTCATTCGTTGAAGAGCGCCGTGATCAAAGGGAATGATTAGGGGTGAAGTGAATGTCCACTTATCCATTCAATAGAAAAATAGTTGCACATAATAACCATATAAGAACTTAATTGGATCATTTAACTCTGGTAATGTGGGGCGACGTGATGGGTTTCCAGGAGCAACACAAACATTTGGGTGGAAAAAATAAACTGGTTTGTGTCTGAGACAATTTCGTGAACGCCGAATATTGCACCAGACTAAAAGCCAAAATAGGAAAAACGGTAACGACTCAATCAGCTCTCCATTTCACAGTGAAAAACTCTTCCACTTCCTGTAGTTCTTCTTCTTGATATTGACTTATCTGCAGGTAGAACTACTTTGTCACAGTTGTGTTGATGCAAACCCACGTCTTGCATCATTTTATTCTGCACCTCCAGTTCAGACGGAATCTTCAATCAGAGTAATTTCAGCTGGAATGAAGCATGTGAAGGCCACTCATCTCTGCTTTAGTAGTCGCTGGATATTCATTTATTCATCACTACAGCATACGATATGATGGCGGTGATGAAAAATTAATTGTGACGATCTTACTACAATCCTTTCATCCCTTTAAATCCCTGCGCAACCTCCTGACATTTGCTCATGTGTCCAAACCAATCATCCTCGATCTAGTCCGACATGAAGTAACCTACACGGAAACTACAGACGGAGGATACGGACTCCGTAACCATAGTAACCGTAGTTAAAAGTGAGATGTAGAGTCACCGCCGCGTACTTCCACACATGGACTCGCCTGGCTGTGAGTGCCGACTGTATATTTACCCACAGTACTGAGATTCCTCGGGGCTCGTATGATCTCACGGTGTCTTTGCCCTTCTAGAGTGACATCTCTCACTTTTGTCCGCTCGATACTGACGCACGGTGATGTCACCTGAAAGTGTGAGAGCTGAAACCCGACCCCGGACACACAAACGCGCACAATGCCCGACCTGAGAGGGGGCGCCTGCCTTCAGCGAGCTACAAATACATCCAGGCTTTTACCATTTACCCCACATTGCAAAAGCATCCGAGTGGTTCCTGAGCCATACTGTTTTTATGCCAAGGCAGATTTAACTAAAGGAAAATCAGCAAATATTTATTCATTTATTTTTTAAGATCCCTTGTATTTTGGCGCAGTCAATAAAAGGATAGAAAAATACAACCCTGTTCATGACATTGTTGTTTGTTTCATGTCTGCGGTATTTCCCCACCCAACACCATAAAATAATGCTACCTTGTCTGGAAATTGCTTCCAGAATGTGAAAAAGTACTTGGGAAGTTTTTTTGACACCATTAGCCATCCTTGGTACACATATTATACTTATAACAAGTATTTTAATATTCATATCTGCATTTTCCACTAGTCTATGGAAGAACTGGGTACATGGGTAGGGGTTTTAGGAGTTCCTCAAAAGGGAAAATCTATTGGTTTATTGAAAATAATATATTTTACATCTATTTCAGCCCATTTTGCTTTATCTGCACATTGGTTTTCCGTTTCCTTGATTTGGTACCAAAATTAGCTTGAGCACAAAAAGGGAAATCCCCCTCCAAAAATGTGCTCAGATTGTATCTTGTAGAAACAAAAAGTTACCTCTGAACATAGTTTTTACATCATCCAAGACTATATTTATTTCTTATTTATTGTTTCTAAAGTCTTAAAGGGGGGGGGGATTGGTGCTGAAGTGTACAAAGGTGCAGAGGTTGGAATTGTACCTCCTAAACCTTGTACAAACCTGAGGATAACTGTTATATAGTATGTGCATACGTTTCAAGTGAAAAACTCAGTGTTAAAGTCAAGGTGAGTGGTAATTAAATGACTGTGCAGTAATACTGGGTTTAAACAAGTGCTTTTGTAGGAAATCGTATGTGTTGATGAGTTTAGATCATTTTTGGGAACCGTTTGTCTGACATTGGGCTGGATTGTCAGTGTCGGTATAGTCATGCTGTTTGCGCTGCCACTCATCAGATTTACGTACTCCTGCGATATCTGGATTTGGTATTAAAAGACGGCACATCCTCACTGGTATCTAAGCAGTTCAGTCAGTGTCTTAAAAGTATTCCAGTCCGGTGTCCAACCGTAACTACTCCTAATGCTACTTCATTCCCTGTTCCTTGGAGGTACCCCGGCCCCAGGCACTAACTCAACCGTGCTCATGATGCAGGGGAAGGACGGTGGTACTTGTGGAGAGGTGGTGAGGGTCTTTATTAAACAAACAGTTAAAGGGGGCTTCGGAGGCCCCATTGAGGTCTGGTAGCTGGAAATGGGGACGCAAATGAAAGCGCTGCACTCCCTAATGAACTCGAGTGGCCCATAGAAGTGGAGGCCTTTTTTTCCACAGAAGCCAAGGAGGACAAAGTGTCAAAACAAGCCCAGCCCCTCGCCGCTCACAGGGGCTAAACGCCGCCTTTTGACTCTGTGGAGTGTGGGCATCTGAAGGGGGAGGCCCACAGGAGAAAGCAGGGGGGAGGCAGAATGTACTTGTTAAAACAATGGCCTCTTAAATCAAGCACCCCTCCTTGCCTCTCGTCTTCTCTTTAGCTCCTCTGCTCCCGCCTCCTCATAGCCCCCTCCTTGTATCACCCCGACTTCCAATTAGACCTACTCTTGCACAAGCAGTTGAAAGCCCTGTATATGGCGGGGGCCTCAAAGGAGAGGCTTTGCAGTTGCGTCTCTGTAGCAGTGTTGCCTCTGTGAAAGGTCTTAGTATTCAGCAGAGAGTCCTGTTTGGGCTCCTCAAAGCACTCAATCTGCCACTGGGGACTTGTGTACCATCATGTCCTCACCCTTCTTTCCTCTTTCTGAGCCACTCCTCCCCCTTCATCCCCCCACACCCCCATCCCTCCAACCCTCCCTCAGCCTTTCTCCTTCTGTTTGTGACCCCTCGGTTGCTCCTCCATGCTTGGCTGCTCTCAGGGTTGGGGTTGGAGCTGGATCTGGATCTCAGGCCTCGACTCTGGCCACTCGCCGCCTCCACCCCTCCCCTTCCTTGCCCAGCTCAGTTAGTTGTTTAGCCATGGATGAAAAGCGGAGACAAATATGTCTGTGGTTCAAAGTCCATCCCGGCAATTATAGGGACTGATTAAAGAGTTGGCCTACACAGGCGGCTATGTATAATACTACAGCTCCCACTCATGTTTCATAACAGCACCTTCAGAATAGACGGAGCTCAGTGCTGCCCGATAAGGCCCACAGCCGGTGGACCGCCACCGTGAAAAGGGGCCACGGTGGGTTTCTTGTCGGTTTGTAATAAACAGACAAACGGATGCATAAACAGTTTACAGCGTGAATGAGAGGCTGACGGATCAATGGCCTGTTTAGAGCTGCAACGATTTGTCAGTTAATTAACTAGATTGACAAAAATTGATGTGATTTGTCAAGCAGAAACATTTAAACATTTACTGGTCAATAATTTGCTGCTGCTCCATGATTTTTCCTAGTTTTCTGGACAGCAGATTGGCCTCTTGATGCTTTTTTCCCACAACAGATTTGTTATTTACTACAGTGTTTGACTCTTTGCATGAGTTTGGACCGATATTGAAATAAAACTTAATACTGTGAAGTAATTCAGAAAAAGAGATGATTGAAAATAAAATGAGAAACACTAAACATGGCACTTGTTTAGTATAAAAACAATCTACAATCAATTTTCATACTGTGTTCATACTAAGTCGAGTGTTGGCTCTGATAGTTTATTAGACTGCTTTAGGCTTTAAGTTGAAATGGGAATTGGCTTCTTTCTGTGTAGTTGATCATGTTAAATCAACACATATTGTTGCTCCCGGTGCTTATAAGATACTTATTCTTTGACCCATTTAACCACACATGAACATATTCCCACGATTTACTGATAAACTGGCAAATTTTGTTATTAAAACGAAGAGAATAATAATGGAAGAACCATTTTTTTGTCCCTGAAACCAGTATACTCCATAAATAACCAGTAGCTGTTCTAAGTGGTCGTGTACTGGTTTTCATTGTGGTAATTTGGTAAACTCCGTACTTTCCTCAGTGTTTGCAGTTGCAGAACAGCGCCATCATCCATCATCGTCCTTGTTTGTTGCATCTGTAAAGTGTCCGTTTGTGCCGTCTCACCAAACATCCACATGGCTGCTCCTTCATTTGACCTGCTGCACAGACAGAAGCTCTGCGTTACAAACAAAAGCTGCATTGTTTGCTGTTGTTTATCTGTGAGGGTACGCTCAGATGTCTGATTTCCCTTTGGACTTCCCTGTGATCATCGGGCCACAAACGGCCTTAAATACAGGACACGGATGATAACAAAGGCCGGTCTCAGATGTCAGAGTAAACATGAGGAATGTTTGGATCATAGGGAGTCGATTGAACTTCACAAACCTGCCATACTCGCTCTGAAACGTTTGGTCAGGTCAGGCTGGAGACAATTACTTTATTAGATTATTGAGTTGATATGGATCTTGGAATTCTGCTTTATGGTGAATTACCTCTGAGTGATATGACCAGAAGATCATATGACGATCTTTTGAAGCAATATCACCATCCATTATGTTCTCACCTGTAATACGATGCAAGTTCTATAAGAGTTTTCTCTGGTTTGTGAAGTTTTTAGTTTGTATCAGATGTGTTTGTGTTGTATCGGGTTAAAAATTGGTCAAGATTGAAATGTAGGGTTTTTAGTAGTAGTAGTTTTACCTCTTTTAGTCCAATGACCATAAAGCTAACACAGGAGCCATCAAACCTACTCATTTTCAGTTGGTCATCCATGTTTTTAAATGTTTTGTTGTCACGATTAGATTAGATTAGACTTTATCGATACCACAATAGGGAATTTCACTGGTCAAGGCAGCAACGGAATAATGTTCAGGAAAAAATGTGCATGCATGACGACTGTGCAAAAGACAAACAATATAAAAAATAGTAATAAGAAAAGACTTTATTGATCCCACCATAGGGAAATGTCACAGTTGACAGCAGTAACATACAACACACTAATGCAATACTAATAATAACAGTAATGTGTCATTTATTTATTGGTGAGTATATTTATTTTCTGTTGTAGCTTATGTACACAGTTAATGATTTTGTGGCATAATTACATAAAATATGAAGAATTTTCTTGGGAGAGAATCCTGTAACAACTTCTTCATCTTGTAGTCAAATACCATAAAATTTTGAGAACACCACTAACTAAGAAACCCATCGACAACCTTGAAAGAAGTTGGAAATTGAGGTCCTGTGTAGTTCAATGACATTAGTTTCATGTGGGCTGAATTAATCCTTTTAGGTCTTTTTTTTCTTTCACTGTTTATGATGTTGTGACAGTTCCTGAACCAATATTTTGCAGGATATTTCAGTCCTGAGTGAATTTGGGAGCTTGTCACACATCGATGAATGAACAATAGATAGTGCTTTGTGACCAACCGCCGAGAAAATGTCCTCGTAGAGAGAAAAGAGTGAAATGGAAATGAAAGAAAAGTGGAGTGAATAACAAGTGATCTCCTTTGGTTACAGTGACTTTGCCTCAGGATACGTGTTGTAGTCATCCCAGGGGCTGGAATTAGTCCGTCTGGCTTGGGGCAAACCCTCGGGTAGATGATAACAACAACACAAAGACTCTTGAGCCAGAACCAGGGGAACCATCTGCCCGGACTGAAGTGAAAGGAAATGATCTGTGACGATATTCTGATGAGAGTCACGTTAATTGGGTCAGATTTTCCACTTTTGTTACTAGGTGGTTGATCTATGGGGCTTCTATTCTGAGGAGCGCCTACTTCCGTTTTATTGTATCGTCCATCAGGAGACAAACCCGTCTATGTTGGGCGAAGTCCATCGTCTCTCACTGTCCTCGTTTTCTTTTAGCTCACATTCATTTAAAAGCAGCCGTTATGACCTAAAATGTTTTTACTCCAAGGCTCATCCCATTTCTGTGTGATTTTTGTGGGGTTTTTAAGTGGGAGGTCTTGGTTTTAAGTGTCTGTTTACTGTCATTTCCCCAGAAGGCCTAGAAGTTCACACAAGGATACATTTTTTTTTTTTTTTTTTTGCATGGATGGACCCTCTGGCTTGGGTTGTGGCAGGGGCTTTGTGGCTAATCCATAGAGTATGTCTGCATTTTTTGTTTGGGAGAAGAAGCCAGAAATCAGACATGAGCAAGTCGACTGCCAGAGGTTTCACTGCTGGACGCTCAAACATCCAAACAAAAAAAAACAACTCAGGTTTGCCGACTCATCAGGCGAATGGTAAAAACCAGGCCGGTGTGTTTTCATCCAAGCCTGTCCGACTGGTGCTGCTCGCAAATTCTGTCCAGGTGTTAGCCTGCGAGGGAGAGGAAATCTGGGGCGCAGTAAAATCAGAGCCAGGCCTGGACTCGGACCTGTCGGCCGGAGGGCTGGAGCAGGACATCGACAGCCGCTGGTCAGCATCCAAACCGATCTGTTCATTTTCACTCTCTCGCCTTCCCTTCATTCCCACAAAGCATCATTTCCATTTCAGACTCATTTTGACAGTTTTAGCTCATAACTGATAAAATACTTGACGTACTGTTGGAACTAACGTGCCGGTCGCTGGTCAGGCATCTTTTTCTAAATCACACATAAATGTTTTATCCTTGTTTGGAGGGTTTTGTGCCCAGAGTCATTTCAAAAGTCGTGCCTATAGCAAGAGGGAGATGTTCACAAGATCCTATAATAATCTTCAGATACTGGGTTTTCCTCATAAACAACCCAGCCTTAATGTAAAATCAATATGGGGAGCTCCAATATTAACTGTTTTATTCTAGATCTAATAGATGGACTTGGCCGTCCTTTTTATTTTTCAGCATATGTGTTGTTTATATTCCATAATGGCCTGATTCAAGATGATGTGTTTTTTGTGGAAATTGGCCTTTTCACAGCGGAAATCACCTATTTACGATACTGGAATTGCATGTTGACACCATGCATTTTGGTATTTCATGGTATTTTCCAGATGGTTGGTCAAGGATTATGCACGGCATTAATATTTTCAGGCTAGTGAGTGTGTTTATGGTGATTTTTGTGGAGTCTGTCAGCACAGAAATGATCACTTGGGCCACTTTAACCTCCAGGAGTTTGTTGGCAGATGACTGACCAACACCAGCATCTTAACTGCTTCTGGACAGAGAGTTTACTTGGTCAGTGAACAAATTAGTTTTACTTCTGAGCAGCTGTCTTACTGTTTTACTCCCAAATTTACTGAAAAATGCCTTTTCCTTTCAACACAAGATCTCGTTATGGTCTACAGGTTTTTCACTCACAGTGGGTAGAGTATTTTTCCTCACTTTGGGGAAACAAAGTGTTTTTATTGAACCGGTTTTCCATATAGATGGTTTGAAGAGACTTAAAGAATCATGAAAATACTATGTTAAAGGTGTAACAATGCGATTAGGAAGTCCGTTTCGAGCCCATTGACACTTATTATGTCGCAGAGTAAAGCTAAGAGGGATGTGAGCTGCAGCAGGAGGCTCAGTGGTGGTTTTTGAAGACATAAATAACGAGCACGAGTGATGTGTGACCCATAATTTCAGGGCGTATATTGAAGAGGCTGTTAATATCCCTCCAGCAAATAAAACTCCAGCTGCAGCTGAACCGGTCAAGGTGGAAGGTAAACTCATCCTGCAGCGGCGGTTTAAATGTTAACCAGCAGACCTCACATAAAGCTGCATCGTTTCTGCAAATCCTTAACTTGAGAGAGTTGCAGTATCATGAAAAGTCATGTGCAGGGAGGTCAGGTTTTCACGTCGCCCACATGCAGCACACTTTCTCCTTTCAAACACTTCCTAATCCTCTGCTTTTATCTCATCCTTGATGTTACGGTTGCAGTATTTTTCTACCAACGCATTCCCGTTGTTGTATTCTGCATTTTATTATATCAAGTTGATGGTATAGACTGTTTTTATCGTCACCTATTTGTCTTTTATTGTTTTGTTTTGTGATTTTATGCCCAGTAAAGATTGTATGTGAGATAACATATCTTGGCCCATTTTGTAAATATCATTCACGTAAAAGTTCAGCTGATGGCGGATATTTAAACGCTCATGTAGAAGGTGTGGTTTGGAACGAGGACAATTAAACGGTCAATATCGTTGTCCTCTAATCTATTAGATACCTGAACTGAACATCTAAGGGTAAAATAAATAGATGTATAATATTTTTTTTTCCTTTTTAAAATTATTTTTAGGGAAAACTACCATATTTGTCAAATTCTTCTGATGCTCATGAGCCAAGATTTTTCAGATCATTAACCCTTTAACGCCAATCGTATCATATTTGATATGAGTTTTGAAGCCCTCTATGTAATTAGTGTGAATTTCTAGGTGTTTTTTAGTGTAAAATAACATCACTGGAATAAAATAAGTTATTACTGCGTTTTTCCTGTGTTTTACTTGTAGTAGATTGTTTTGTAAGTGTCTTAAATCCTGTTTCAGACCCTGCATCAGTGTGTGTCGACATAAATCATTGTTTTATTTACCTTCAGCTATAGTGAACAGATGAATAACCCACAAACCAAATATGAAGGGTTTTAGTTGTGAAACGCCTCATAAAAGCTTTATGTTATATCAGGGGAGTCAATAAAAGTCCTGTTTTGGCAGATGCACTTGGAGCTAATGTTAATTAGCTAATGTCCAATGCCAAACTTAATTTTTTTTCCCCTCCTTGGATTAAAAGTTGTATCTTGACTTATCAGCTTCATCCAACCGCTCTGCTCTTAATCATCCCATTTAAAGTGATGGAATGAAAACGGCAGCAGATGGAATACAGAGGACAGGAAAGGACAGGATTAGCCTAAATCTGTAAGTCAGGAAAAGTCATTGGGATCATAAGGAACATAAAGGAACTTGTCATTCTTTAGTTCATCACATATTCACATACACATATTCGGCGTTTTAATCGGAAATGCACGATATGGACAAAAGTATTGGGTTTTCCTTAAACTTCAAGCAAATATTGATGTTTCTAACCTATATGGACATAAATATTAGGACATGTCTACCGCTGTTTATGATAGTTTGAGATAAAAACATCAAAATTTCTTCAAAAATTTAATGAGATATTACTCTTTTTCAGTGAGACGTGAAGAAAATAGATTGTTGGTTGTCATAGAAAACTATTATTTACAGTTAGAGCAGGAAAATATTTTAATATTTAGAGGTAGAATATTTAAAAGTGACTGGGTAGCTCAGTGGTTTACGCCACTGGCTTTGGTGTGGAAGGTGGTCGGTTCGAGACCCAGGTGGAGCCTTGGGAAAGGTCCTTGACGCTATGTAGCCACAAGGGGGCGCAAGCCTCATTGTGCCGGTCCCAAGCCCAGTTGTGTCAGGAAGGGCATCCGACGTATAAACCTGTGCCAAATCAATATGTGAAGGTGATACCCCGGAAGGGAAAAGCCGAAAGAAGTCATCATTAGAGGTAGAACATTTAAAGTCAGTCATGGATACAAGAAAAAAAATCAATGAGAAATTAAGTAAAAATAATCTCTGAGGCATTTTGGGAGCAGAGATAACAATTTAAACCAAGCTCACCAATGCAATGATAATCAATCAGTTACAAAATTATTACAAACTGTTAAAATCGACAATTCATGTACACGATGCATTTTGTAACAGGACAATGTGTCCCAATACTTTTGTCCATGTAGTTTGTGTGTGTGTGTGATCCAGAATATAAGTGTTGTCTCAGATGCACGGGTTATAAATGTAAGTTGTTTGTCATGTTTGGACTTGTCTAGTGTTTCATTCTGCTGCTCATCAGTCGACTGTAAAGGTGTAAATGAGGCCTGAAGCTGATGAAATCCATCCGTAGAGGTTGTACTGGTTTGTGCCTCACTGT
>JAPSES010000001.1:22142174-22153154 GCA_029822895.1 Maxillicosta whitleyi
GTGATTGATGTCTTCATATCCCAAAAAACGCCTCGGGCCAAATTAACGTTTATTGAGTTACATCCCTTTTATGAAGGTCTAAAAGAAGAAACCAGCTGCTTTTCCCCGGCTGATATTAAACATCCTGATGTCCTGTCTGGGACTGGGGGAGGGTGGGGGGCAAAAAGAAAATATGAATGCACACTTTCTCCCCCATTATTGTGTTATTGTTAATGGAGGTAGGGAGGCGAACTCACACAACAGGATTAGGTGGTGGTTTGATGATTGAGGCATCAAATAAAGCTTTGATGAGCACTCCTTATGGCTGCTCATGAACCATTAACACTTGTCATAACACCAGAGTGTAATTATTTTCCAGCCAGAGGGGATGCATAACTGCATCTTCGGTCCAATGTGATGCGAAAGCTGCAGCGCGTTGAGATGGGCGGATTGACAGAGTAAATATTTGGGACGTCTATTTAAGCAGAGGTTTATTAGGGCAGTGGAGTGGGCTGCTGTCATTTCTACTTGTAGACATCTGAAAGGCTTTCTGTCATGTTTAACTTCTCTCTTCTGGAGTCCGTGGAGTTTGCTCAGAGACTCCAGCAAATGTCCTATTTTACAACCCAAAAACCTGTGTGTACATTTTCCTGGTTCTGCTTGAGTTCTCTTTTTTTTTTTCTCGCTTTTCATTCCTTGTAGTCTCAGCCCAGTTTTATATTTTGACATCCCCTGCTAAGCAGATAATGGCTCATATGCTCCATAGCAACAAAACCAGTTAGCGATGGTCTATAATTAGCTGTAGTGAAGCTGTACCTCTCCATCCTACACACAGTGGAAAATTGAAAAAAGTATGTTCTGTGGGATCTTTTTTTTTCTTCTGCTTTGCTTCCTAATATCAGCAGCAAAGTAACAGAACAGTCGCCTGCAAGTCAAACAAGAGGGAGCTTAACCACACTGACATTAACAGTGCAGAATTACATCTCTATTGTTGAAATGATCCAGCGTCGGGTATCGGTTATACCTCAGCCTTTTGAATCTGATCTGATCAGTAGCTCTGTAGCAATATAAGATGTGTGAAGCTGTAAAATAGATCGAATATCAAGTGTTGATGTTTTGTTTGCGGCTACGGCAAAATGCACAAAAGCTGGTTTTGGGTTTAATTTAAAAAGTGGCAGCTATCGGTATAATGATAAATCCATTACTCCTACAGCTTTATTTTCTATCTATACTTGGCCTAGTTTAACATTTAAGATCTTGGTCATCATGTGGGTGGAATCTATTTGCAAGTATCATTCCCCTGAAGCCCAACAAAGTAAGTGCTGGCACCAGAAAGGCAGACAAAGGCCAATACTCAACGTAACAACCTGGAAGAAATCCGCAAACTTGTAAGGGAAGTGGTTTCAGTGGACAAAGTTTCCTCGCTTAAGACAGAATTTTATCTGGCAGTCTCCCTGGTTTCTGCTCATGAGGAATCTGATATTTTTTGCTGGAGCCTCAAGACCAGTTCCAAATTACATAATACATTATAATATAAGAGATTCTGATCCTGACAAAATTGACAGGCCTAAATAAGTTCACAGAAATGCTTCATCATCTGAAAACTACAGTATTTTATTGGTAAAGACACTAAATCCTGGATGAAAAAGCCCTAGATTAAAAGTAACAGAAGGACACTGTGATCAATTAGTGTTTCTGATTAATCTGGTCATTATTTTGACTGTTGAATAATGTCCTCAAATGTCTGGTATCCAAGAGGAAAGAAACCACAGAAAGAAAACCTTTCATTAAAGAATCACTTGTATTCTTTTGTTTCTTTGTAGTCGGTGACTAATCACATAAGGATTTGTTTACAACAGAGTGTATTCTTTGGAATCCATGGTCTCGTGTGTGCGTCAGTGTTCATTTGCATAGGTTTTCATTACCACTGTTCATCATTTATCGATTTAGAGGCATTTATTACGCTGAAAAAGTAAGAAAAGGATTTATATGTGGTCACTTAATAATAACCTCATGTAAATAAAACATATGAAAACTGTTTCCAGCAGATGTACCATACTTTAGCTTGTTAGTTTTTTTTTAAGCCTGATACTGAACAGACTACATTTGTATTTTATTTACATTTTGGTGATTAATGATAAAAGTGCATTAGCTTCGATTCTTATGTTGCAACAGAAGAAAACAGAATAGATCAACTCTTTCAACATTTCATTCAAGTTAACCCATTGAAATCCAATCAAAACAGGTCTAAACATGTGTATCATAAGACGTTGTTGTTGCTTTAATACAATAGTTGTTGTGATATGGAAAGATATGTGTTGATTTACTGTCATGATGATGAGCGTGATTTTGTTAATGTTAATTACAGATGGATTATATTGAAAACAAGACCAAAAAGGATCATTTCTGTTTTGCGTTGGAGCTCTTGTAGTGGACGGTATGTTTTTTGGGTTTTTTTGGGGGGGGGGGGTGCATCAATACTAAGAGGAAAAAATGGGGTTTTAGAAGGTTGAAATTTGGCATTTTTCTATTGTTTCCTCTCCTTTTTTTAATGTTTAGAGCTTTTATCTCATTCTGTGGTTGAACATCTAGTACTTTAGGTCTAAAATAATGACTGTTTCTGCATCAGGTGTTGTAGTTTTTCTCCCTAACGACCTGTTCAAACACGGTGTGAGTGTATTAAGCTGTAAAAGTATGTTCCCGCTTGTTTCTGAATTCAGCCTGAGGTCTTCTGTAAACGACTAACCCGACAAGTTGTTCATCCTCTCCTCATCAGTGAAACTATGCCGGCCCCTGACATCTTTCCAGTTTACTTAAACGATCAATCAGCCGGACAAGGTTCTGACTCGGCAGACGCCTCTAATTTCCTCCAGCATCACGGATCTCCGGCTCTAACCTTTCTTTGCCTTTGCTTGCTGTCTCCTCCTCAAACAGACAATTGGTTTGTATTGATTTCCTGAGCATCATTCCCTCATGACTCATCCTCTCGCTCTGGGAGTCTGGCTCTTTGAGGAAACACTTTCTTCAGGTTTCCTGCTCTGATGCTTGTCAAGGTGCAAGGTCCCGTCTGGGCCTCGAGGCTCCGAGTGCTTAGAGCTCATGGTAGTAGGTGGGAAAGATTTATAGTGTATTCTTTCTTTAAGAGGAATAACAACGTCTTTAGTGGGGCCGAGGCTGGCAAGAGGTGTGCTGTGGCGCCCCTGAGGAGTATTTGGCCTTCCTCTACTGTTTTGTAAGCGTTTGACAGGTGAAATAGTGTGGGAACTGCAGGGAGTGTTGCTTTAAAATGCTTTTTGTTGCGCTTGTCGGGGATCTGGAGGTGCCTGGTGAATGCTCAATAGCTCTGTAGGAGCCGTTGGTGAATGGTTGGGGGGAAAATGGCTTCCCGCAAGAGCTGTGCAGATTGTTGCTGAGGCTCCTTCTGGGTGGAAACTGTCGGCATTTCTTTCCCAAAAACAGCACGTTCCCCCAGAGGACGGCAGAAGCAGGTTATTTTCCTGCTATTGATTGATCGGAGTGACATGTGCTTCGGGCGGGGGGGATTGGACAGAAATGCTGTTGCTGATCACCATCTTCGATTCTGCTTCTGGAGCGATACTTTTGTCAATGGCAGTTTTCTTGTTTTTGAGATTTCTGTCATTTTTTACATAACATGAAAATATCTGTGTCTGGTTTCAGCTGTTGAGTTTCAGTAAATAACATTTTTACAGTCAAACAGTTTAACAACAAAGAATGAATACGTTGGTTGTTAATAAATAATATAATGAGATTAAAACATATATGAAAGGATTTACTGAATAATATGTTATACACAGCTCAGTGACTTCATGTGGTGACTACCCAAACTTTCCTTCTATAATCATATTAATCTGACATAGGCCAAGTACAAGTGTAAATGCTGCATTTTACAGAACATTGCATCATGTGTAGGTCGCTGCAGTAATTCTTCTGTGAAGTGGGTACATTCAAGTGTCTGTAAAGTGTTCAGTTTCCAACTAGCGGAAAAAAAACAGTTTTTACTGCTGCTGAAGAAATGAAATCATGATGACTCCAAACTGTACATAGATTCACATACATTCACAGATTTTTGCTGAAGCAACACCCAAAAACACAACATTTAATCATACCTTTTGATCATTACAAAGCAGTGATGAGAAGCCTAACGCTGTGGTGTCCAGGTCTAGTGTAGTTGGATGGTGTTCCAAGTAGATTAAGTCCTCAAGAGTCAAAATTTGGTACCAAACTTCATAATACAAACATACATTTTAATGCTCATTGGTATCTAAGAAACTCAGTTGGCGCTGCCATCGTATTGAAGTTCAGTACCAGCCCTTGTTTGTCCATGAATTGGGGTTGGACCATCTGAACCGATGAGCCATATGTTCCATGAAGACCATTCACTCGGTAACATCCTCCGCCTGTGGAAAAAAAACATGCTATAGAGGTTATTGTAATGGCACAAAGCTGTCTCGCTGTCCACACTCATTTTCATTGTTTGCACTGTGGCGTTCCATGTGTTGTGGAAATCTCACATGGGGCACCGTAAATCAAACTCAGTTGTAATTTGGTCCCTGACAAATATGCTATTAATCAGAGCAATAATTGCTTTGATCGTCCGTGCTCTGAGTCAGATCCAAGCCCCTTCAGGCGGTTCAGATCCAGCAGGGCGTCTTTTATTTATTTTTTTTGAAAGATAGAAAGATGGTTGGGGTGAGGCGTGGAGATGGGAGACGTTTTGATGATTGGGGCAAAAGGAGGGTCAAACAGGGTCCTGAGAACCCAGAGGAACACGGGGCGCTACGTGATCTCCCCGATTCCACCACTGTTTGTTTTTTACCAAAGAGGAAGACGAGAAGAGTGGAGGTGAAGGAGAAAAATGGACGGGAATTCGAGCAGAAAGTTTGTGGTGCAGGAGACGGTTGAGAGAAAACAGTTTGTGTTGAAGGAAATGGCTGCTGACGGACGTTTCTGGACGGCTGAAGGAATGTGGGTTTTGCGGGAATATCTTGTGGTTGCTTTTAGAGACAGAGAAAGTAAAGCAGAGAGTGAAGCAGAGAGAGGGATTGTTCAGAGCCAGCGCCTGGCGAGGGCCATTGTTCATCCTTCCCTTTTGAGCTGAAGGAGACAGGAGAGTTTCACACGCCACTCGCAGGCATCCTGCTGGGCAGCCCCGGAAGGGGGCTATGCAGCCGGTAAAGAAGGCCCGGCCATAGGGATAAATTACTGTGAATGGAAGGGTCTGTGTTTGCCGTTTTCTCCTCTTTTTCTAAAAGGAGCCAGAGAGGGAAAGAATTCAGACCCAACCACAGGTTGTCCGCTTCAATTCGGGAAAGCCTGTGCCTTCCAAGTCACCAATTTAACATCCCTCCACCCCCAGCCCAACCACCACCCACCAAACAGCCCACTCCCACCTCCTCTGGAATGCTCCGGGGTGCTGTTGTCCTGCAGGGACCGGATGGGTGCGTGACTTCTGAAGCTTTGTAACTTCAGGGTGAGATGTATTCATATGGGAACATTTTAATTCTGTTCAAAGAAATGAACCGATCAATGGGTGAATAAAAGGCCTGATCTGCTCCTTTAGGGCAGAATAAAAGTCTTAGAAATCACTTCTAATGTGTAGTTTACATTTTCACTCCGTATTAGATGTCATGTTTCATAAACTCCTATGACAAACCTGCTTAAAGGTAATTACCCTCTCAGCCGACAGAGATGCCCCACATAAGAAGAATGCAGGCTGATGTGTGTTGGGTAACATGTTGAAGGGATTATTTCCAGACTATTCCTGTGGGTGTCAGGTGATTGACAGCCAAGAAAAGGAGCAGTTTAACAGAAACACACATGAGGTGTTTCTGAACCCACAACAGCTGAAACAGAAAACATACTTTTTGAAGAGACAGATTAAAATAAAGTCGTAGAAAGATAAATGTGTTTGATAAAGCATGTGGCTGCTGGAGCTTTAAGTCGGTCATTATAAGACTCATCAATGCGAGTCAGATTTGTAATTATTTTTCCGTTCCAGACCAATTTGGAGGTGATCCCATGAGAATGACGTAGTCTTAAGGGTTTCTTTTTATCCTTTTTGCTTTTGCTGTGCCAGTAGGGATGCACTTGTACTTGGGTTTGCTCTTCACTGCACTTTATACAGACTCAGAAAAACCCAGATTATGCTATTATTCTACATTTAGTTTCATTTTGACGCCTGACATTAAGACCTGTTGTTTCACTATTATTCATGTTTGTTTATACGACTCCCACAAGAGGCAAACGGGTTAATTATTTGAAACTGTGCGTATTGTTTTGAGCAAGGATAATAAAAAATTTTGCAATTCATCCATTTTTGTCAATTAAATTTATCAATATATTATCTTTATTTTTTTAATATTAGTTATGAAGCAGACACACACACACACACACACACACACACACACACACAACTTGGCCTTGTCAAAAATGCTAAGATATGTAATGCATGTGTAATATAAGAAATGCTAATGCTAAGATCTGTGTTATATTGTCTGTACTTCAGGGTCCAGACATAAATGTTTTCTTAAAAACCTGAATATTTTTGTTCTTGACAATCCACAAGTTGGACTCACCATGCTAGAAAATGTTAGCTTCTGTTAGCTGTTCTGTTGGCTCATATTTCACTCAAATAAATTTTGGGTGTCATTTAAAAAAAAGTAAAAATCATTAGTCTCACAACTGTTCATACCAAAGGCGATGCTAATTCATTATCGTTCAGTCCCAAATCATGGTGTAAATTAATATCAGCTATTCCATGACAACTGAGTCTCTTGTTCAGGATCAGCTAATGGCGTTTTCAACATTTAGACATGACCCCCTCTATCATTAAGATAACCTACGATATTATTTTTGTCATGTTTGGGTCAAAGAAGTTAACCATCATTTCTGTGTCGGTGTGTGTTCTTCAGTGCGCTTTGCTGTTTTAGCTTCTCGTAGATCGTTGTAAAAGTCCGACTGCTGTCCTGATGTGGAAACCAGGGAGGTCAGTACTTTGAAACTTAGTCTCACTCACAGAATCTGCATTTAACAAGCCCAGTTTTTGCCCCAAATCCCAAATGTTAACATCATAGGGCGTCTGGTGCCAGTGTGTGTGTGTGTTTGGGGGGGGGTTAAGGGGTTTTGAGGGGTGTGGGTTGAGAGCTGCAGAGCGGTCGGGCTCATGCTGTGTCGGTTTATAACTAGATATTACAGAACCGGACCTTGGTGCCTGCTCTCCTCATCCAGTCAGAGCCTATAAAGTGAGTTACAGCTCGCCCGCATGGATTAATCTCCTCTTATTACACTTATCCCTTCACTGTGAGTTCACATTCACAGACATGGACCAAATGGAGCTGCTAATACTGATCTGGCACCCGGCGCTGGTGCGAGGGCCGCTCAGGAACGCCGTGTGCGCTCACGGTCGAAGCTAGACTGTGGAGACTTTAGATGTTTGCATAGGTGGTTTTGAACTGGAAAATAAAAGTAGATGTTGTGATATTTTTTTTCTGTGTAAAATGGTGTGAAATTTTTTGGTGGTGTTCAGAACTGGCTGTCAGATGGTCGGAGAGCTGTTGTCAATAATTTACTTCTCTTTGTGAAACCGACAGCCTGGCATTGGTTTCATCTCTTCTCTCTGCTTTTTTTTTTTTTCAGTCTTTACAATCTATTTCTGCTGTTTTTCATGTGAACAGCCGAGGGGAGTACTATGAGACTGTCTGAAACCAGACTCTGAACCAGATCACCTCTCCCCCCTTGAACTGCCGTGGCTGCCTTTGGGGATGGACGCCAACGAAACTCGTGCTGAAAAAAAAAAAACTCTTGATGCGAATTATTTTGCGATTTCCGTTGATGTTGGTGAATTAAAATATGTCCGCGTCATTTCAGTTCCCAACATAAATCACCCAGAATGCCGCTGTCTTCGTCAGTTAGGTCATAATTGGTTTTGTTGCTGAAGTAAGTGTGTTTTATAGCTGAGGTGACAGGGACGGATCCGTTTACACCTTTAAGATTTGGCGGAAAACATGGCTATACTGTAGAAGATACAATAAAACTGAAAGGATTAGGTTGATTTATGATGTATACATTCGGTATCACTTACTCTTCTGTCACTTAACCCTCAAAGACGCTCAAACACCTGCTGGCGACCATTTGCATCTACTGATATAAAATGTTTTAATACCTGTTGATCCGTTAATCATATCTATATGTGTGAATAATCGCTGTAAAATGCAGTTCTTCATCTTGTCATGGTCATCAGATATGACCCATTTGGATGTTCACAGGCGTCGTAGTTACCGTGGAAACACTGTCATCCTCTACAACATTGATTCACCACTAAAATCCATGGAGTTTCTGTGAATTGTCTCTGGAGTTTTTCTAAATCTCTACATGATCTGCACATTAACCCTGTAATGCCGAGCATATCATATTTGATACATGACTTTTGAAGCCCTCTACACACATAATCTGTTTTTTTTTTCTTTCTTTTTTTTTTTGCTGAAAAACCCGATGTATACAATTAGATACAATCCACCAGGGGGGAGGAGTTCGTTCACCAGAGGCCTTTCCAGTGCCAACTTTGAATGGAGTTACCAATTTGTTAGACATATTTGTGTTATATTATGTTTTTGTTTGTTAAAAAATAAACATATTTGAGCATTGAGACCTGATGTATCAAATATGATACAAAATCGAAACTCGTAGATGGAAATTCTTATATTTTTGGTTGTTCAGAAGGACCAATAAAGGCTGGAATTGGAATTTTATGTCGATGATTTAATGGTTAAGGTTTTACAGGGTTCCATACACAGCAGAATATGACTTCTGGTGCAAAATCAATAATCAAAGGTTAGATACAGATGTAAATTCACTTGGAAGTTGCCACCAGAATAGTTTCCTGGAAGGTTCATTCAGTATTTGAGTAAAGATGCTGATGTTTATCTGGTTGTTGCTTTTGTAAATTGTTTTACTTTAAGGCATTTTATGTTATTTGCAGTAACGTTTTCTTACCTAATGTCATTTTAAAGCCTTGATAAACAATTATCTTGACCTAAATGTTGAGTCTGTGAAGCTGTTGCCATGGTAACCGACATCTAAATCACTATGGGTGTAATGTCAATATATTCCCTGCCGCAAAAATCCCAAATAGCCCATGAAGTAATAAAGTGAATAATGCTGGATTACAGTTTCACATTTCAGTGAGTGTTATTGGGTGTTTTTGTGGTTATGCATCAAGATGAAGTGTCATATGTTAGTCCCACCAACGGAAATTTAATCATAGTTATTGCCTCGTGCTTTGCAGTTGCCATTTACCAGCACTAACGCTCACATGACAGGCTTGGACATTAAGAACAGGCCACTAAGATGTTGAAAAACCTGGAATTACTTAAATATTTGCAGGTTCACACATAACTCCCAAAAAGTCCATTATACAGTGCTGTCATAATGGTCTAGTCTAACATTATATTTGTTGGTTTAGTAAAGTTCTAATGACCACATGTGTGTATTTGACAGTTTTTGTTTTAAGACCCAATATATGTGAAGTATGTACAGCAGGAAAACAAATTCAGGCCAAAAACAGCTTCTATAAACCAAAGTGGTCGTATTTACTGTGACCTCCTTTTGTATTTTCCTTTGTTTTCTTTGAAGGAACAGAAAAATTTAAAACGTATGTTCATTTCAACCCTTCAAAAGCTACACGTAAAGGTGTTGTTTTTGCACAGGACTGTATATAGTACATCACACGCTCAGTGGATGTGCCAAAAATATCACTTCCTAAACCTGACAGTTGCAAAGCATGTACTTTTTCTGCTTCATCAACTCCTCTGTATGCATATTTTCTAAAGCTATTGTAAGCAAAACTATAAATTCCATGTTACCAAAGAATGTGGAGATGTTTTTTTTTTTTTTTTTTGCCACTGAACCTAAAGCAGACTGAGCAGTAACGTAGGAACAGGAGGCCCATGTGGAAACCTCGACTTTTATTTTCTATCCCTCCTTATTGCTTTTTTTAGGGCCGTGCCTGCAATTTATTTGGTTTGTTGTTTTGAAACCTTGCAGCTATTTGTCGAAGAGAATCGGATTTATTTTGGGAGTTGCTTCTCTCGGATATGATTGACTCTGCAGCTAGTTTGGTCAATAAAATGTAAAAAATGAAATAGCCAAAAAAAAAAAAATCCAAAAAACAAAAAAAACCAAAACATTTTTGATCAGTGTTTTCCAAAGCACATGATAATGTCCTTAAATGGATTTGGTCGGCAATGGTAGCGACTGGATAGCTTAGTGGATTACACAACTGCCTTTGGTGCGAAAGGTTGTCAGTTTGAATCCCGCTCGAATTACGTTATACCTTCTAAGTCGCTTTGCATAAAAGCGTCTGCGAAATGTAAAATGTCGCTTTTGGTCCAAAAGCCGGCAAAACCAGAAAAGCTTTCTCATTCTTTTTTTTTTTTTTTGGTTTTGTTTACAAATATGACTTTCCCTCTTAGATTAGTGACTTTTCCCCACGATTTTTGAAGTGGGGGTGTCAATATTCACTTTTTTTTCTGTTTCATGAAGGTTTAATGGTTCCTCTTCCAAGACAGAAAGTCTGAAATTGGTCAATAATATACCAAACATTCTCCATTTTGGATTATTATTATTACTGCCATATTAAAAACAGTTATAATACTAGTAAATGTGAAGTCCTAAAACTTGTAATTTATGACATTTTAAACAATTTGACACGTAAAATCAGTTTTTTTTTTATGCCTTTCTTTTATTCGTGGCTCTCATTTGCTGTTGTCGGTTGGATTTCAGGCGTCCGCTGTGGAGCAGGTGATCAGAGGCGGTGCTGATCTCTGGCGGGGGGTTGAGTTTCAGGGTTGGAGGGTCCGGCTCGGGGGAGTTTTGGCCCAGACAGGAGGCTCGTGTAGCGCACACAGGCCGACTCAGTTCAGCAGAGTCCACGTGTGTCCCACTGACAACCTAAAAAAGAAAACAGAACACCCCCAGCCCCCC
>JAPSES010000001.1:22154002-22165340 GCA_029822895.1 Maxillicosta whitleyi
TGCCGTTTGATCTCTGAGGCCTTTTATTTTTAACCCCGAGCAGCAGGACGATGATATATTACCGAGCGTGTAATTATGTTGTTTTCCCTCGTTTCAGGGGAGTAAAGGACAGTATCCTCCCACATGCTTCTTAGTTAATAGGCAATGACTTATCCGACTGTGTGTGTGTGTTTTTCATGGGGTAAAGTAATGAATCCTCGCTCAGGTTTGTGGCCCGGTTGTGCAGAGCGCACACAGCCCTCCTGCTGCGTCATGTTATAAAAAAGTGATTGAGCGCTGCGGTGTGATAAGACCCGTTTTAATGAAAGTCTGAGATGAGCAGGCGAGAAAAGAAACCCCTGCCGCTGACCAACTCTTAGCCATTTGAGCCAAAAAGGATGAGCTGGTGATGACGGCTTTGTGCAGGAAGACTTCTAGCAATGCTTTGAAGACCAGCCGTCCTGCCCCCGTCCACACTCACTTGGACATTTGGCTAAACACATATGCCTTCCTCTAGTTTTATTTATTTATTTTTACAAAATTCTGGCCGTATGGTTGTTTTACTGAATGTCTTTGTCCACATGACAACGCAGAAATGACTCTGAAAACCATAGATGTCCCACCTGTGGATAATACTGTCCATAGTTGTTGCATTATATTAAGTGTTGTTTGTGGAAGTGTATTCTTTACATGTAGTGAATTTGTCCCTAACACTAGTCCAGTCTGGTCCGGTTCTGTCCGGTCCAGTCGGTCTTCTATGACCTCCATCTACTGCAGGTCATACACTGGTTTCTACACCTGGATTCTATTTTTCAGGTGCAACTTCATTGTTTAAAAGTATGTGTTTGGTGTGAATCCATTTATTCTTTTAAAACATTGTTTACAAAAGCTTATGCTCTGGAAATTCTTCCTTTTTTGACCTAAACTGCTGTTAATGTGCAGAGGAGAGACACAACTGTGACCAGGGCAGGAGGCTGTGTGGGGACTTTTGTTTGTGTTTGTAACTTGACTTAAAACCCCTGGTTTGACATGATAAATCATAGGTTATTATTACAGTAGGTTATAGGTGCAGCTTCATTACACAAAGCAATAATAGATGTGAACATAATGAACTGAGACACCATCGATTAACAGCCGGTTTTGTCTGAACGCATGAATACACACGAAGCAGAGTTCAGGAAATCCAGACTTAGAAGTCTCTGTTTTTCAACCTAAATCACCCAAACATCAAAGCATCTGCATCATTCTCTGGACCAGTTGGATGTTTTTAGTTCTTCTAAAAGCACTGAGACAACCCCCCCCCCACACACACACACACACTCTCGGTTCATCTGTGCATCTGCCTGTTGTCTTCTTCTTCCCTCCCCATCCGGACTCAACATGTGTCGCTGCCGCTGTGGTTTGGAACTGGCCGCATCAGGGCGGCCCAGCCTACGGTGGGTAAATTAGTAGGTGGAGATGAGCCGACGGGGAGGGAGGATGAGCTGCCGGGCATCGTGGGCCAAAGCCAGCGGAACCGCAGGGAATTCAGTGAATGTGCTCGGAGTGTACAGCTTCCATATGTGTCGTAACGCAAAGAAACGAGCAGAGAAACAGAAGCAGATAGATAGATAGATAGATAGATAGATAGATAGATAGATAGATAGATAGATAGATAGATAGATAGATAGATAGATACTTTATTGATTCTGTGAACTCCGTTGCTCACATACATACAAATAAATGACCCAGTAACATATGTACAATAGTGCAAATAAGGATAGAAGGATAAAAAAGTAAAGGAATAGACTCCATCCACACCGTTTTACATTATTACAGATGGAGACAAACCTCCTGCAGTTTGGGATGTGATGTCATAAGAACGGTTTCTAAAAATGCTGATACTGGTTCGCTCTCAGGACAAAGTCAGTATGTCTGATGTGAAGATACATGGTTACAAAAACTGCATAAACGGTTTCTCTGTGGAATGAATGACATGTGATTGGTACAATTCTGGTGCCGTTCAAGGGAAATAAAATGGCTGTAAAAACTTATATTTAAAAAAAACTACCTAAAATGTTCTATATTTTCAAAATGTTCTTGGCAAAATGTATTTTTCTATATAAAGTTAACACCAAAAATACCCAATGTATCAAATGTGATACAAATAATATATGATATGGCAACATTTTTTATATGATTTTGTTAAAAGGTCTAATAAACGTCTCATGTCCAAAAATGTTGTGGCTAGTTTCCAGAAGTTGGGGTCAAGGCTCATGTTGGGGACTGGGACTGTTTTTATTGGGTCACCAACGGTCAGAGGAAAACACAGAAGATAGTATGAAATGCAAATTAATTTCCTGTTTACAATAGAAGAAGAGTCTCTGGTGGGGGAGTCAGCAACAGTGAAAGATGTACAGAAGTGAAGATGAAGATAACAAATATGAGATGAGACAGACCCTGTAAGAAATGGCTTCAAACAGACCAAAACAAAGTTGAGATGGATGTAAAAGACCAGATCAGTGTGTCGGTCTGTAAGCTGCTGTTTCTAAATGTATCCATTTATTTAGGTCTCTAGTTGAAAAAGTTTGGTTGAACCACGACTTTAGAGATTTATCTCAAACTGGACACAGTAGAACTGGGTAATATAACCATGAATATAGTGAGTATTACCAGTATTATTAGGTTTAAACTATAATATCCACACAAAATTTATGGGAAAAACATTTATTAAGTTAATCCAAATTAATTTTATGACAATTGGTCAGTGTATTCAACATAAAAAATATGCAGTTTAGTGACCAACAGCCGTCTATCCACACATTTAAAGCAGCTTTTGCCTTTTGTTACAATTAATAAACTATTTAATTCCATCTCCAACATGCGTCTCAGTCCCTTCTGTTACTGAATGAGTCCAGGTGAAGCGTCCAACCGTCACCGTCCTGCAGCGAGATGTTCACTTTGTTTCCCGACAGCGACGTTGGACACCGGTTGTGTTCATTCTCCGTGTGCGACCGAATGTGTCTCAGAGGCGGGTTTGGTCATAGAGCGGCGGCCGCCACGCTGAGATGCAGCTGTCTCTGTAAAGACGCCGTTTCCAGTTGGTCACCACCGGCGGAAGAGCAGAGGACGGACAAAAGGTCCGGCTCATTCCTCCCGTCACATTGTCACAGTTTTCCCACCCCAATTTACCGCTTATCACTTTTTACAGCGGTCCCCTCACAGGACGGCATCCGACCCTCCAGGTAGTCTCCAGGGAGGTCCACGCCTAATTAAACCGCCAGCCTTTTGACGGCGTTGGCCACCCGCTCTCCAACCCAGGACGCCATTGTGTGTGTTGGCAACGTACACTCCCGTCCTCAACTCTTTGCACTTGTCTTTTAACAATCCAACGGCGCTGAGCAGAGGTCCGGTTCCACCTGGTTGGACCTGACGCTGTGTGTCCTCTGGTCTGGCTGCTGTAGGTGGACCTGGTCTGGGTGTGGTGGTCTGGGCTGGTTTGTGGGATCATCTGTGTTTACTTCTGCCCTGCGGAGAGGAGGGGACCACCTGTCTAGAGCCACATCAGGCCTGTTTAGACAGTTTGAGTCTCGAGGGCCGTGGATCTTTGGTGGTCTTTGTTTTTGTTGGTTTTATTCTGCTTGTGGCAGTAGAAGGTGACGGGTTTTTACAGTGGGGGTTTGATGCTCATCTGTACAATGTGTCAAGTCATGGATGGATTGATTGTACTTATTCCCAAACTGGGGAATTCCAGTTGAGCGGCAGCAGCACGACACGCAATAAAAATACAATACAGGAGCAAACGCTATACATAATGAATTAGAAGCATGCAAAAGATCTGGGTCCAGAACCGGGACAATAACTGCAGTACAAAACATCTCAGCACACTTAACCCTTCAGTGACCTTCCACATCCACATTCCACAGACAAAAGCAGTAGAATGGGGTCAAATAGACCCTAAAAATAAGATAAGTTAAAATAATCACTTAAAGAGAAACTTTTCAGTCAGATATGTTTTTACTTTTTTTTAGTGTTTTAAGTGGAAATGATCCTGGTAAGAGTGTTTGAGATATGATTTTTAAGACCTATTGTCTAAAAATAAGTTCTTACATCTCACTGGAAAGGTTTTATTTTAAGCGTGATGAGATATTTGGACTAGAAATGAGAAAAATACACTTAAGTAAGTAAGTAAGATTTACATTTTTGCAGTATATATAGTATATATTGCCAAAATAAAATTGTAAAGGTGCAAAAAAAAGTGTAATGTCCAGAATCAGAAGATGCAAAATAACATTTAAGTGGCGGTAGGTTTCCGACCAGAGACGGCAGATGGAGGTGAGTTACTGTAGATGGTCTTTATGAAGTGTCCGGATAATTAAAGACACTTCAGCTTCATTAAAGTGGCATAAATCTGACTTTTTACCCAATCAGATCCAGGAAACTTTCATATCTGGTCAAAAATCGGACGCATATTGGATAAATGTAATTGCATGCATACATCCGTGTCATTTACACATTATTATAGGTGAATAAAGTGTTAAAATATTAGACTATGTTTGTGTCTGAAGGTCTGTGGTTGGAGCTTCACCAGGTTTTTGGACAGAATTGTGTAACTGACTGTAGTGGTTCAGTATTTTGTGTTAAATTCTAAATAACAGAGTCAACATACAAACAATTGGCTCATTTTAACATTAAAGAACACTTTTCTTAGATGAATTTGGTATTTCTTTAGGTGAACGAGAAATATCGCAATACTATTGTTATCGCAGTCCCTGTACATCCATATCACATATCGCAAGTTTTGCCAATATCATGCAGCCCTAGACATTAGCCTTGTTTTTGTGTATTTTAGTGTATTCTTTTGTGTATTTTTGTGCATGTTAGTATATAATAACTTGGAGGCTTGTTGTACTGTTATTTATGTGAATGGAACGTCTGACATTTGACCAAATACGCCACTTAAGCCTGCAGATATTTAATTAACTGTAGACCTTTTGACTTTGTGCCTCTGGAAGGCTTTTACTTTGGAAGAATCAGGAGGCGTGCTGACACGACAACAAAACTTTGTAGAAGTAAACTGTGGTTTGTCCAGCTCAGATCTTCAGGTATTTCCACCGTGGAAGTGTTTAGAGTCCGTTAACGGTTCAATAACAGATCAGGTGACCACTGTCCCAGCCCGAAGCAGATGTGTGATGTATCTGAGGTTTGGTCTCGTCACCACGTTGCGTTTGTGTTCAGACTTACGTAACCGCAGAGTGAATGCACAGCTTTGTTTTCCCTCCTTGGGTCAGATGTTTGATCAGCTCCTGTGTCTGTCTGCTGATTGTTTTCATTATTAATCTGATCATCTGAGATCATCGGCTTTTTCGACACAAAGCGTCGGGATGTTTCTGGCTCTTTTCGCTTCCACACTTATCCATCTTAATAAAACATTTCAGCCTGGGTTTTTTGTGGACACTATAACATATAGGTAGAATAATCCATACAGTTGGATATTGATGATCCAGTCTCTTGTGATTGAAGCAGCTCAGTAGATCTGTGTGTTTCCCAGGCTCATGATTAACTCAGGGTCTTACAAACTTTCCTGAAGCTTCCACTCCAAACTTTTGGCGTTGTTTTTTCGGGTCAGTTTAGGACAGAACATGCGGCTGAATCCTCTGCACAGTTATTTAATTTATTATACTCTGTTCTAGAGCATGACGAACTCTGTATAGTATGTTTTGTGTTAATGCTGTGTGTGACTTTCATCAAATCTGTAAAACCCAAGTCAGAGCCTAAGTTCCACAAATCCGTAAGTCTTTCTGTGAGTGTTTACTGTAGGCATTTTCGGAAATTTGTCGGAAGCGGAAGTCCACGCACCTGCTTTTCCTTGGTCGACATGTTTGTTGTTATTGCGGCTGCGTCGAGCTCAGCTTCTAAGGAGAGAAATTTGTTTATCCATCAATCAAAAAGGATACATTTGCAATTAAAAAGAATAGATTTACAACCAAAAAAAGAGATTTGAGAGCAAAAAAAACCAATTGGTGGCAATAAAACAAGGAAACCTCATTTTTAGGGTTAGTGTTACCTCTTTTCTTGTGAGTTAAAACTGAAGTAACGTAGTCAAACAATAACAGGAAGTTTGATTGTACTGGCACTACATGTGTACTCCTAAAGAACTCCAATAAGAGACTGAAACGTCTAAACCAGGGTTTTCAATGACTGCCGTTCTGAAGTGCATATAAAACCGTCAGATCTGATTACTCTAATAATCTGATTACTCCCAGTGACCAGAGTTTTATGGTCATGTAAACAGGCTCAGCGATGCATTCAGGTGTCCAAAGCCCACATTTTTACAAGACAGAGACAAAGAAACGAAGCAAAAAAAAAAAACCTCAAGACAAAAGAACATCCTTAAGAAGTAAAGTATTGTCAGATTTGTTTTTGTGTTCTAGTGTTCTCCGGTTTCCTTGCGGTTCCTTCATGTCGTGGTCATTCTGTCACATGTACACGTGCAGTCCAGTTTGGCTTGGGTCGTCGCCAGTGGCCTCTGCTTTTTAAAGCATGTTTGACAAATGCACATCGTCTGATGTGGCTTCATGCGACACAACTTGAGCTCGGGCTAACGGACTGCGCTCTAATTTAACTGGGCGCAAACCCACAGACGCGCACAAGTCACAAAACCGGTGCGGTATTAGAAGGCCGGCGCAGAGGTTAAAAACCAGGCCCAGAGGTGAGATGACCACATGAACATCAGCATCTGAGCCGGATAATTGGACCGAAAAAAACACCCCCATTAGCGGAGAGTTTTGGAATCGAGGGGGGGGGGGTGGTTGTGAAGAGGGGGACGGTGGAAAAGAGAAGAATGAGCAGAGAGAGAGGGAAATGAAAAGAAAGAGGCCATTAATTTAGTGCTGTGGGAGGGATCTGAAGGTTACTGAGCTGTCTCTGCCAGGCCCTCCTGGGTTGACTGATGCCTTTGTGAGGAGGCCAGGAACCGCACACACACATCCACACATGGCCCAAGAAAGTCTGGGTTTGTTGCGGCGGTCCAGTTCCACTAAAACACACACACACATACACACAGATGGTCATTAATGGGCCTTCAAAGTGCCAGCTAAATGGGAAGGCTTTATTTCTTTCCTGTCCTGGATGTACTGTGGTGTGATGCGTCTGAAGATGTGGTGAATCCCCGTGTCCCCCCCCCCCCATCATCACCACCACCACCACTGGGGTTGCTGGGAAATCCAACCGTGTAGGGGGGGGGGGTTGTCTGGCCACAAAAAGTCAGACATATTTGATACAAGACCACGATGTGGGGAATGTTTTGGATCTCAGCAGAGGTCTGAATCATCACCTGTCGCCAACCTGAACGCACAACAAAAGCCGCTAATGTTGTGTTTTGTCGACTTCTGTTCAGAGATGTGCAGACAGGACGTCCTCCAAACTATCAGTGTAGACACAAGTACGAGTCACAAACTGGAAATACTGGAAAATAGTAGCTCAGAGGGTAAAAATTGCTCCCAGCTATGGTTTTTGAGGTTAGTTTATGACTTGGTTTCACTTTTATTGCTTCATTACTCCCAGTTTGATGTATGTGGAGTAAATATATTTATGTGATGTTTGGGTCTAAGTGGAAGTTAATTTTAATCATAATATGTTTTTTATCTTTTTTTTTTTGGAATGGAGGGAATGATATCTGGCATTTTATCAGCTTTTTCCAGCTTTAAACTGTCCTTATTAGGCTACGTAGGCGTAAAAACGTTGAGTTCTGCTAATGTTCTTGTGTCTGATCTGAGTTTATTTTAACGTTTCCTCACTACTTTTTAATTGAATTTAAATGCACTGAAAAAGTGACATAAGAGGGCTGGTATAGTTGCATCACACTGACTAAAAGTGCATTCCATAGCACTGCTGAGTTCTTCATAATTTTGCACAGGCACAATAACAGACAGCTGCAGAGTTAATATTAATATGGTGAAAACGTTCACTTCTACCTGCAGGTGTCCTGACGTTATTTCGACCGCTAATATGTGTTTGTTCTGAAGTAAAATTGACCCTTTTTCTGTCATACAGTAAACACATTGGAACGTCTGCCCTAAAGACAGTGAAATAGATGAAAACACCAGTGGGCGGGGCTACAGCCACCCACCTGACCTCGGACCAATAAAGGGTCACATTCAGCATTTTTAATCCAATTTCAGTCTTCTTTTATTTTGTCAGTTTCCCAGTTTATCTATCCGTCCGTCCGCCTGTCCATCCATCCATCCTTCCTTCCTTCCTTTTCACTTTTACTTCTGTGCTTTTCTTCTTCTCCTTTTCTTTTCTTTGCTGGTGACGATAACTCGGTCTTTAACTAAGAATCAAAAGTCCCACCCTCTCCAAAAATTTTAGATTAAAAAAAAAAATTTGTGCTGTCGCTGAAGTTTCTTTGCAAATTTCTGCAAACTTTCCCTGATCAGCAGACGTTGCTTAGCAACCGCGACCATAAGTGACCGGACTACTTGCAGAGGTATGATATGAACTCATTTTCCTTGATGCCAGCGCAATAAACATTTAGTGTCAAAAATCACGCAAGATCTCAATTCTAAGCAAAAAAACCCCCCCCAAAAATCATATTCACATTTTTGCCAGAATGGTGCAGCCCTAGTGTGCACGCAGATACTTGTACGTGGAGCGAAAGAATATGGAAGAATATGGAAGATTCAGTACAACCCTGCATGGCACTCGTTACTTGTATTAAAAATGTGACGTATGGAAGGCCGTGACAGTCCAGCGCAGTGAAATATGTGTCACTACACACACAACTCTGTGTTTTTTATTAAAACAGCCTTCACAGCTTGTGGTTATCTGCAGATTTACTGTGTTTTCTATGGGCAGAAGCATAAAAACTGGCTGTTCTTTATTACTGATGCTGTTTGCTTTGAGCACATCCCCCAGAAGGCACTTCTCTTCCATCCATCTTTATGAGAGTAAATGAATGAAGAGCAGGAATAAGTGTGGCTTTACTCGCTCTGTGGTTCTGCAGTAAACATTAAGTCTGTTTTAGACACATTAGCATTAAAGGTTTCACTGATGCTGGGCGTGAAATATCCCTTTTTAGCTGATGATATTATAAATCAGCCGTGCATCTGAGGAGAATTTAACAACATGTACTTCACACATCATTGACCATAGAAGTAAAGTTATTGCGCTGCAGAGTGTGTGTGGTAAATGACATTCCTCTGTGATTAAAGGAAATTTCAGATTAATGTTTGAAAAAATTGGTATTGATCTGAGTTTAATGTTTGTTGTTTATGTTCTTCCATCACAGGGGTGACAAACATACGGTCTGTGGGCCAAAACCGGCCCCTTAAAGAGTCCAACATGGCCAAATGAATGAGATGAATTTGGAAATGCATAAATTACACAGAAGATATTAACAGTAGAGGGTGTTAAACCTGTATTTGTTCAGGGATTAGATCTCAGATGCATCAATCCGGTGAAATCTTGTATATTATGAAGAAAGTGAGTGAAATTAATGTTTATAACACCTTTCACAGACACAAGAAGTCACAACTTGATTCACAAAGAGTAATAAAATACAAATGGAAAACACAGATGCAAGTACAATAAAAAGGTATAAATTAAAATAAACATGGTCATATAATAACCCCTACTATCATTAGAATGCTTGAAGTGTGTGTGTGTGTGTGTGTGTGTGTGTGTGTGTGTGTGTGTGTGTGTGTATCTTGGAATTCACACAAAATCCATAAGGAGTTGACTGCAGCAGTTTGACAAAATTATGTATTTTGGGTCAAAGAAGACATTAGTTGGAACAGCAAGTTAATAGGACCAATATTTTTGGAGATATTGCTCATTTTGGGATACAATAGCATTATGTTGCTATGCCCAGAACGCTTTGGCGGTGACTGCTGGACAAACGCGGTACAGCATGCGTGAATACACAACAACATAAAAACTACGGTGTGTAGAACCAGTGGAACCCCACATGTTAACGCACTCGTAACATATAAATAATGACAAACTGTTGTCTTGGTTTTGGTGTAAAATAGTAGAATTACAGGCTTTATCTTTTTTATAATAAATGTAAATGACCTGAAATGTTTTTAAGAAAAGTGCAGTTTTATCAATATTCTGCTTCTGTTATTAGATGTTTTGTGTATTTGTGGATTCACTGTGATCTATAAGTTGTGATAAACGTGTGTAAATGATAAACTAAGGCGTGATGTTTTTAAGTTTCATAAATTTCAGGTTGTACATGGTCGTTGAGGTTATTAATATGTTGTTTTTAAAGGTTAGTTTGTTGATGTAAATATTTTCATCATGTAATTTAACTTTTTTTCACGCGAGAAAAATAATAGAAAAAGGTTTGGAATTGAAATGATTTATTGGTTATTATGTTGTTATTGTTATTGTTAGAGGCTTTGGATCATATTAGTGTGAATGTGGAACCTAAACAAGTGCCAGTGTGATGATGATGATGACGATGATGATGGTGGTGGATGTGGTTCTGTGTGATCTTTCTCCTCTAACCTCTTCTTCTTCTTCTGTGGTTCTGTGCAGGAGTTGAGGCCAGCGCCGAGTGCTCGTGTGGGCGTAACCACTTCACCTGTGCGGTCAGCGCGTTCGGGGAGTGCACCTGCATCCCAGCTCAGTGGCAGTGCGACGGAGACAACGACTGCGGCGACCACAGCGACGAGGACGGCTGCAGTAAGTTACATACATTATATCCTCTCTCTCTCTCTCTCTCTCTCTCTCTCTCTCTCTCTCTCTCTGCCCCCTGACTCCGCCCCCCTCCGACGCTGCTGACTGTGACCAGACTCTCTTCAGTCCGCAGTAAAACCACTATAAATGGGTTGGAGACATAAAAAGTGCACATGTAGCTTCCTCTGGCGAGCAGCTGCAGTTCACCGCACGGCGCTGATGTGGCGTTGAGGGGCTGATGTCACCGTCTGATGCATCGAAGTGGCTTTGATTTGTGTGATTGTGTGTGATAATGTAGTCTGTGAGGTTTACAGATATAACTGTGACCCTCTGGAGTCTGGACTTTTTTTTTAACTACTCCTGGGAAAAAAGCAGCGTCTGAAGCTAATGTAAGACTGCGTTCAATCCCCATTTATTCCCAGGTTAAAGTGACACATAAGGTATTAAATTCCAAATGAAACCTGTCTCGGTGTTTATAAACCACAGGCTCTATTTTACACCTACAGTTCATCACTAATGGTTACACATCATCCTTCACCCTCCAACTTCTCAAAATTACAATGTTTACATTCTCTGACGGACTGTTTTTTTCCACCTGAGTGCACTGCACGCGGCTGAGAAACTTCAGAAAACACAGGTCATGTGACTTTGGACCGGCCACAACACCAGTGGATCATCCATCATGGTGGATTAT
>JAPSES010000001.1:22391852-22406386 GCA_029822895.1 Maxillicosta whitleyi
TCTGTTCTTGGTGTTGGATTTTATCAAATACATTTACCCCAAAAATGAGGCTTATACTCCAGTGCGACTTATATATGACTTTTCCTTCTTTATTATGGATTTTATAGATGGTGCGACTTATATTCCGGAAAATACGGTAAATAATAATAAACAAAAAAACACCTAATCAATGTTTGGAAAAATTAAATAAAACAATTTCTGGGACACTGTGGAAGCAGAGATAATAAATTAAATGATACAAACCAATTCAATCACATTTATCACAGTATAAAAGTATATTCTGATATTTTTGTCATTATTGTTTGTACCCAGACCCTGTAAAAAAAATAAAATAAAATAAAAACCCACTAGTTTTACACTTTTACAAGACAGTCGCATAAATAATCATTAAGAAGATGATGTAATTTCATATTAAATCACTACAAAAAATCCTATTATCCCATATTAAACACATCACACCTTCTAAAAAATAGATGATCTGAATCCTTTTAACTGTCATTCAAGTGAGCAAAACCAAAGAAACACTGGATTCCTGTAAAATGTGACATTTATTAACGACATGAGGTGTCTACGGTGACAGTTTCAGTGGGTTTTTTTTCCAGGAGAATATTTTACCTTTTGTGTGTTTACCTGTAGCAGTTATTGTGGAATTTATTGTAGGAAGACAAAGTGATGAGACCTCCCCACGCAGCCGACAGCGAGAAGAAAATCTGAGTGGCGGCGTCTTTCCACACCTGCAAGAAAAACCACAGAAGAAGAAGAAACGCATTAACCCTTAAAGACCCAAACGTCCACCGCTAAAACTAAAACCATCGACTGATGTAAATGTTTCATAACTACATTAATACATGTAAATAATTGGTGTAAAATACAGTTTTTCATCTTTTCATGGTCATCAGATATGATCCAGTTGGACGTTCAGAGGCTCCATAGTTACCGTGGAAACGCTGTCATCTTCTACAAAATTGATTCACCAATAAAACAGATGCAGTTTGTTCAGTGAAAGGTGTTTTAGATGCTTGTTTTTTTATGTTTAATGATATACTTGGCTTTAAAAGCGATGTTTTCTTTAGTTTTTCTCTGTTTTGATATAATAACTTCTGAATTTATTCTGAGCTTTTATCAACATCTGCATGGTCAATAAATTAAATATGGGAAAACCCATAATTTACAGTGAAAAAATGCAAAATAATATAAGATAATATTAAAACAAATGGTGATAAAATACTTAACATAAGTTAAATACAGAGAAAAGCATCTACTGAACTAAACTCTTCAACACCTGTTGATCCATTAATTCTATAAATACATGTAAATAATTGGTGTAAAATACAGTTTTTCATCTTTTCATTGTTATCAGATTTCAGAGAAGAAGAAAAAGAAGAAACATATTAACCCTTAAAGACTCAAATGTGATGTAAAACTGATGTCAAGGTTTAATAACGATATATTAATTCATGTAAATAATTGGTGTAAAATACAGTTTTTCGTCTTTTCATGGTCATCAGATATGACCCAGTTGGACGTTCAGAGGCTCTGTAGTTACCATGGAAACACTATCATCTTCTACAGTAGAGGTGTCAAACATGCGGCCCGGGGGCCAAAAACGGCCCCCCATAGGGTCCAGTCCGGCCCGCGGGATAAATTAGTGAAATAGAAAAATTACTTTGACGATATTAACGATCAAAAATGTTAAAATAATTTTAGGTCAGACCAATAAAACACTATCATAATAAACTATAAATAATGAAAACAGGATCCTCTCATGTACACGAGCGTGTGTCTCCTACCTTGGCGTCATTCAGTTTCTCCCACTTGGGCGTGATGAAGTAGAGGATGCCGTCACCGGCGCCGGGCAGCGTCACACCTCTGATCAACAGGATGACGAGAACCACGTAGGGAAAGGTGGCAGTGAAGTAAACCACCTGGAGATGAGGAGAGGAGGGAAGGAAGGAAGAGGAGGAGGGAAGGAAGGAAAGAGAGGAGGTAAGGAAGGAGAGAAGGGAAGAGAGGCGGGATGGAAGGAGAGGAGGGAAGGAAGGAGAGAAGGTAAAGAAGGAGAGAAGGGAAGGGAGGAGAGGAGGGGAAGAAGGAGAGGAGGAAGGAGAGGAGGGAAGGAAGGAGAGAAGGTAAAGAAGGAGAGAAGGGAAGGGAGGAGAGGAGGGGAAGAAGGAGGGAAGGAAGGAGAGGAGGGAAAAAAGGAGAGGAGGGAAGGAACGAGAGAAGGGAAGGAAGGAGAGGAGGGAAGGAAAGAGAGAAGGGAAGGAAGGAGAGGAGTCAGCAGGTCATCATATGTCTGTGTGTGTGTGTGTGTATGTGACTGTTTGTGTAAGTGTGTCTGTACGTATGTGTGCGTGTTTGTGTGTGTGTCTATATGTCTGTATGTATGTGTGTTTGTGTGCATGTGTATGTGTTTGTGTAAGTGTGTGTGTGCGCGTGTGTATGTGTGTGTTTGTGCGTGTGTTTGTGTAAGTGTGTGTGTGTACGCGTGTGTGTATGTGTTTGTGTGTGTGTGTTTGTGTGTGTGTGTGTGTGTGTGTGTGTTGTGGGACACATACAACAGACAGTTTTCTTGTCTGGATCATATTTGACCCGTAACACCAGACCTTTAGAATTTACTAAAATGGTGAAAATGTGTTTTGTTGTGTTAAAATAGTTCAGATGACTTAACTTTACAAACTAAACTTCAACACGGATCAATTTTGAGTCTTATTTTTACTAGTTTTGCCATTTCTTATATTTTTATCTGTAACTTTGGACACTTTTTATTCTTTTAAATGTGCTTTGACTAGAGTGGTTGTGTTGTGTTGTGTTGTGTTGTGTTGTGTTGTGTTACCTTCCCTGATGACTTGATTCCTTTGGCTAAGGAGGCGTAGACGATGAGCCAGGCCAGGAAAAGGCATCCTGCCAGAGGCCAGCGCAGGTCACCAGGATATTCAATGCCTTTGGAAATGTGCAACACATTGTACCTGCAGACGGGACGCACACAATAACACAATAACACTAAAAATACAGCAACACAAACACAACACCATGGTATGACTGGACGTATAATCCTTAAATAACAAATGAATTAACTCTTCTCACTCTAGTTGTAACAATGGCTTCATTTATCCTGTTTTCTAAAGAAAACTAAAGGTACATTTCTTCAGATAATGAGATAATAATTACATAATCTTTCAAAATCAGTTTAAAAATCGACACTATATGGACAAAAGTGTTGAATTCAGGTGTTTCTTTTATAACAGGTGTTTGGGAAATAAAATAATGATGATAATCCAGTAAAGTTCCATGTAAATATGTTCAGAGTTCAATTTGACTAAAAGTTACATAATCCAAGATGGCCGCCGCCCTCTTACGTCACAATATGCAAATTACATGAATACATTCATAAACCAAGCATCATACCTACTATTTTTTATCATTTACAGTATGACTTTATCTATAACCTAAATGGGTTTAGGATAACTGGGGGAAAATATATGTTTTGTTTTTTTTTTATATTATTCTGATAAAAAAAAAGTCTGACAGGTTAATTTTTTATCTTTGTCTTTATTCTGAATGAATGATACTCATCTGTTTTTTTTTTTTTGGATTTTTTTTTTTGCCGTCTCTGTTAAATATGTTCAGCTTTTGTTTTTGATAATGTGTCCACATCAACTTGAGTTTAAGCTCAGAATGCTGACTTTTTCTTCTCATAATAATAATAATAATAATAATAATAATTATTATTATTATTATTATTATTATATGTAGGAGCTTAGTGTTTTATTTATTTTTTATTAATTTTTTCCCCAGTGGCCTTAATCTTATTCTGTACTAACCACTTCCAAGATACAGCTTTTTTTTGAAACATTTATATAAAATAGATTTAAAAAAACAAACAAAAAACCTCTGGTGCCTAAATGGTTAATTTTGGACAAAACAGTGCAGAGAAGCAGAAGTAAAGACGCCTCTGATCTCACCCATCCACCTGTTTTTTGTTTGTTTGTGTTTTTGGACCCAGACGTGGGTTTTTCCCACACTCACTTGAAGTACTCCTCACTGGGGCTGACGTAGGTCTTGTTGCTGTCCACCGTCATGTTAATCAGTCTGCTCAGGTTCCCCGCAGCGTTGGCCGACAGACAGAAGGTGGAGTTCTTGATGGAGGAGATGTTTTTGTCCCGTAGGATGCAGGTGTCTGTTCCAACCACAAAACCAACAACAGCGTCAACAGCAGACACACAGAGTGGGAGGAGTCCACGGTGGAGGAAGTGACGTGAACACATGGTCTGAGGTGGAGCAGGAGAACTACCAACTGGGACTTTTACATTTAATACGGTGACTTTTGAACACTCACAGACCTGGAACTACACCACACAATGTTCCTTTCTACAGAAATAGTTATCACAGACTGTGAGCTCAGAATGAAAAGTGACAAAAACAACAGATTCATTGTTTAAAACAGCAAAAAAACAAAAAAAAAAAACCAACAACATATTTTTAGCCTTGTGGCATAATTTCCTGTCATACTTAGTTTAGGTTTTTGTCCTCAATAAATAAATAAATAAATAAATAAATATTTATCAATCAATAAAGCTCTGTCTGTCTGTTTATCTGTCTGTCCGTCCTCCTGCAGAAACATGGAGCAGCTCGAATTTTTCACTGCGTCTCTTGCGTCTAAACCTTCTATTTCACCCTGAATGTGACGCTGTGGAGCTGCAGCTTTTACACATTTGTGTTGATTCATAAAAATCCAGTGTAATTCCAATGCAAAACTATAAATATTAACTGTTATTTCTTCACTGCTTTGATGTGATGACTTTATGATCCGTCTGAAACTACACAAAATCTTCTACCATCCAGGTCTGTCCTTAAGTAAATGTTTTTAAGTGATTCCTCTGAGTATTATTTCCTGACATTTTAATTTTACTTATCCATCCATTACAAATAGAGGGGAAATACAGCTCATTTATGACAGTGGAGTGGATGAAAAAAAAAAAAAGCATCTGCACATTCAAGTCTGTGCAAAAATGTTTCTGCACAGACTTGAATGTGCAGATGCTTTTATTTTGTGGACAGATGTGTGTTATTCTGAAAAACACATTTCCTCCCCCTGTACTGTCACTGTTTTTATTCAGTAACATTCAATAAAAAAAAATAAAAAAAAAGACCCAAGAAAGAAGAAAATAAATACTGAAGTGTTTTGTACTTGTCAAACAAAAATAACTGTGATTGTTTTTTTTTGTTTTTTTCTAGAAGAGAGGCTGATATTTCACAGCTAAACCTGAGACAGAATCAAAACCTTTCTATCAAACTGAGATAAAAACAACCAAAGACAATACCTGCATCCATACCTGGAACAGAAGTGAGAGTTAACATTGTTTCACACACATTAATACAACACATGAAGGAAATGACGATATGTTTAAGACAACAATGATGCATTTAAGCACAAAAATACACAAAAAAGAGCATTAAAAAGGCACAACAGGAACATATAAATAATGTTATATAATGTTTGGGTTTTTTTTACATTGAAGCTGTAAAAACAGTGGACAGAATGTTTGATTGTGTCCATTAATGAACAAATATTACATTTACATTTAAATGTGGAGAGAATAAAGCATTTATGTCTCATTTTCATATTTTTATATTATTGTTATTTGTATATGACTGAAATGAGCAGAAGGCTTTTTTTTTTTTTTTTTTTAATGGTTTAACTTTACTGGCTCTAGTTTAGTTTTTTTTTTTTTTTTTTTTAACTTTCATTCTCCAAGATATTTGATTGAATTTTTCATCATTTCTAACTAATATGTTGTAAGTCTGTTCTACTTTTATGTACAGACGTGTGTGATGTGATTATTTTATTTATTTATTTATTTTGAACATGTAGATAAAGAAAATGAAACAAAAACAAGCAAAATAAGACAAAAACAAAACAACATTTAAATGAACACACTCTATCTTCAAGTATGTGTGTTGAAAAAGGATAGGAAGTATAAACTTATTTAATCCTACCCCCTCAAATCCTTTTGTTTAAACACTGAAATGAACGGGGGTGGGGCTTTATGAACATGTAAAATGTTACGTCAACAAACAAATTGTAAATCTACGTGTGGAACATCTGGAAAACTGTTCATCTGCTGAATACAGATATGATTATATTTAATTATAGTTGCATTGTCACCTTAAATGTTTCTTTACAGACATTCGATATGATTTTTTAATGCTCTGTCCTTGAATATGTGATTGTTTTGTTTGTTTTTCAGCATCACATGTTAATTTACATATTACATATTAACCCATAAAGACCCAAACATGCAGCAGGGACCAAAACCACCTACTGATCTAAACTATTTAATACCTATTGCTCCATTAAATCTATCATTGCATGCAAATAATTGGTGTAAAATACAGTTTTTCATCTTTTCATGGTCATCAGATATAAGCCATTTGGATGTTCAGAGGCTCCGTAGTTACCATGGAAACACATCATCTTCAACATTAATTCAGCAGTAAAACTCATAGAGTTGGATCAATGACAGGATGGAGATGTTTATTTTATTTTGAGTTCATGACATATTTTAAATAATTTTATTTTTCTGCAGTTTTCTCTGTTTTAATATTACCCTCAAGTTCAGTCTGAGCTTTAATGAACATCTCCAAAATTAGAGCATTAAATACAGGAAAATACCAGATTGTTGCAGAAAAATACAAAATGTAGAACATAATATGAGAGTAAATGGTCATAAATCACTTCGAAAAGGGTAAAAATAGAGGCAAAATAATCATTTGGGATCTGCTACAAAAGCAACTCTGGGTCTTTATGGGATTTTCTAATCATTATAACACAGCTTATTGTATTTTTCAGTTTGTAAAGTGACCATTTCATGTGTTTTGCCTGTTTTTTGGTGACTGTAATTTTCCTTATAAGCCACATTTATGTTTAATTTGGAGTTTTCAGCAGTTTGTCATAAGAAATATTTCCAAAGCTGCTCATAAACATATATTTACATCATAAACTGATCCACATAATGTAAAAAAAAAAAAAAAAAAAAAAAAGGCTAAGTTACACTTATTTTCAGGGATGTAAATGAAACTACTGTGCTGTTTTTGTCTTAATTGTTCACTTTTGTATTATTTCTGTTTTACTTGTGCATATTTACGTTTTTTTGAAAAAAAAACATTGCATGTTCGGAATAAATCATTAAAACAAATCAAAAGTCAAAGCATTAAAATTCTGTGCCTGATCTGTCTGATATATACTGTTATTCTACAGGACGGTGCAGGATTTAACGGGCTTTTTTTAACGGTTCTGACAAACACCGGGCCTGCAGTTCCGGGCTTCATCCGGCAGGGGTCGCCCTCGCTCTCACCGCAGCACTGCAGCAGCTGCTCAGCCTGTACAGTAAATTTGTCAAGCAAGCAGTTTTTGTGCTGAATTCACACAATCACTAGAGGCGAAATATTGCACGAAACGAACCGAATTTTAATATTTCCTTGACGCAAATCGACGTCGATTGGCCTCGAGGTGCGGATGGAACATTTTCTGAGTGAAAACAACGATTAATTGTGAGGTTTTTTTCTTCCCTCCCCCCTTCGCAAGAATCAAACCAATGAGGGATGCTTCAGGTGTGCACTGCAGGTACAGTTACCATAAAAGGAGAGGATTAAACCAGAGTCAGGCTGTGCTTTTTTTGGGGGGGCTGTTTTAGTGAGAATAACAACTAAAAAAAGGATGTTTGGAGAAGAAGTGATGCTGGATTGAAAGTGCTGAGAGTGAAAACGCCGCAGAGATCACAGGTCAGGATTCATTATACCGCAGGACACCTCAGCTGAGGGAGTCATGACGCATTGCGCATTGTGGAGAGAGAGGTGCTTTTAGTGTGTGTGTGTGTGTGTGTGTGTGTGTGTGTGTGTGTGTGTCTTACCTAGCAGCAGCATGTCTTTGTCCTTACATTCCACCGTGTTCCATTCATTCCTACAGTTAGCCCATGGCAGTGAGCCCTTCAACGAAGCGAACAGGTAGTACAGTGTCCAGCACATTATAATATTATAGTATATGGCTATCAAGACAGATATAATCAACATGGCAATCCCGCAACCTAAAATAAATAAATGAGACGAAATATATAAATTACTCTTAAGGAAAGTAAAAAAAAACTCTTGGTGATAAATATATTTATGGATTATTTCTTTTATTTTTGGTCAGTTTATGCTTCCAGGCAGAGGCTTCTTTCTAGTCGTGGCAGTTTACCTTGCAGAGCTGGGATGCATTTCCACACTGACACGGGCCCCTGGCTGGCAAACTGGCCCAGAGAGACCTCCAGCAAAAAGATTGGGATCCCGGCAATGCCCAGCATTGTCAGGTATGGGATCAAAAAAGCGCCTGGAAGAGGAGGAGAACGAACAGCAGGCTGAGGATGGGGTACAGAGGAAACTACAACCACAAAAGGACTTAAAGAGCTGCCTTCTGGGTCTGAGAAAAATGCAAAAATACTAGAATCAATCATGCGAATATTAGTGACAGTAATAGGAATAAACAGTGATTATTCTTGCAATTAATTTCTAATAATTATGCTAAAAAAATATGCTACTACACCACTAGAAATAAGCATTTTTTCGTTATGTTTTTTCGTTTTTTCGTATAATGCGTAAAATATCCTCGTGTTTAAAGGCCCACGTGGATGCAGTTCATTAAATACACCCCAAAAGGATGCAAAACTCCACAGTATTGATATTTATTTATTTCCTTCGTTAAAGAAAATATCAAAATCCATTTTTAAAAATACACTGAACCTAATTTAACCATACATCCAGGATTCTTACCTCCACCATTTTGGAAGGCAAGATAAGGAAACCTCCAAACGTTTCCCAGTCCCACAGCATAACCCACCATGGACAGAATAAAATCCAGTTTATTGGACCAGTTTCCTCTGGCCTTATTCTCATCTCCCCCCTCGTCATCATCGTCAGCCTGAGAATAAAAAAAAATAAAAATAAAACAAAATCTGTGGTCATTTATGTCATTTTTTTCTATCTGATTTATTTATTTGTCATCATATCATCCAAAATAAACTAATATTAACTCCAGAGCCTGAGAAATTTTAGTCAAACCAGTCAAATTGAGCCAGATTCTGCACAAATATGAGACATGGATCTAAACGACTTAGCATTTATGAACGCAGAATGAAAATATATGGAATAAAACTACAGAAGAATTATACCCATGAGTCTAAATAATGTTTTTTAAAGCACCCACTTATGATTTCGTTGATCTACAAACGAGTTCATCCATTAAAACTGTGTAACATACAGATAAAACACCACCCACTGCTCTTTAAGGCCTCAAACAGCTCAGATTTTATTCTAATATGTCACTGTGAATATTAACAAAAACAATAATCTGTTAACATGGGAGCCAAGCAGAACCCAAGTCCGTAATTACAGCAGCACCGCAGGATGTAGCAGAGAAAATGGACCCATAATGACACGGATTTAACAGTTTAACGGCATCATGCGTGGGAATCTGGGTAAATGTGTGTGTGTGATAGGAGGAGGGGGTTCCTGGAAACGACCCGCATTCAAGCTGGATCTTTTTTCTTTCTTTTTTTTTTTTTTTTTTGGACGGTACCAAGTAGCAGGGATCAGCAGCAAAGCATCGCGAGAATATTATATTTGGAAGAATACAAGCAAAACAAATACTGGTTTGTTGAAGTAAAATATAAAAAAAAAAAATTAAATAAAATAGGCTGAAAATCCAGGTCTGGTAATTAAATAGCTTCTGATGTTGTTCTACAAAGTATTTAATGTGATATTTATCAGATAAAGTTTGATGCACAACACCAGGACACGGACCATCAGGTGAAATCAGACACATTTAACCCTTTTCTCACTTGTTTCAGATGTGAAGCACAAGCACCACTGACAACTTTACTGCAGGTGGGAAGAAAAAGCAGCTCCATATGTGTACGGATCATACAAACTATGCACATTCTGTATTTAATCTGTCAAATGCATCGTCCTGATTTCTAGATAAATGTGTCATTAATGATGCAGTGGGCCTGTGTGTGGAAACGCAGCCTGTTTGTAAAGTGACAGATTTGAGATTTAAAAAAAAAAAGATCCAAACAAGCAAGGCCTAATGATGAATGATCCTTTTTCCTATTTTTAGTCCACAAACATCCCATGATTCATCACGGAAGTCAGGCTACAAATGCGCACTTTTTACGCACGCACGTGTGCGCTGAAAAAACAATAACACGAGGAACAAAGCACCCCCCCCCCTCCCCACCAAACCCGGATCCACCAAACACCAGCACCAGGACTGGTCTACTCTAGCCCCAAAGCTCCAAGGGCTTTCGGTTCCGGTTCGGAGGCGGCGGGGTTAATCCAGTGACCGGCACACCGAACCCGCCAGCGGCCTCTCCCACCCTCCGCTCTCCGTTAAGGAAACGCTTCATTTAGGCTGACTTACCCCCACCGCGGAGCTGGGCTGAACAGACGTGTTTCCATCTGTTCCCAGTATGATGGTGGTCTGGCTCATAGCCGTCCAGTTGCCCGCGGTGTTGTTCTGTTCGGCGGTGGCCCGGAGCGGGTCTCCGTACTGGGCGGCCCCCCCGCGCACCGAACCGGCCGAATCCTTCCTGAAGGCCGAGTTCGCAGCCACGGCCGGGGGCACCGCCGGGGCGGCGCTTTTAAACGTCCCATAGGCTTTGTTGCTCTCCGGTTCTTCCGGTTTATTTTCCGTGGGACAAAAAGTTTTGCTCTCGTTGCAGGGCGCGGAGGGCGGCTGAGGCGCCGGGTGGTGGTGGGGGGCTGGCGGGGGGCACACGGCCGTGTTGTCCGGTTTGCTTGCAGTAAGTCCCGCAGCTCCGTCGGGCTGCTGCTGCTGCTGGACCGGGATGTAGCCGGTGGGAGCGCTGGCGCCGGCCGGTGGTTTGGCCATGTCTCTCTGGTCAGAGAAATCCTGGAACATGATAAAAACAGATCAGCAAAACAAGAAGAGGACAAGTGGAAACCGAGAAGCTGTGAGGCGGCTACGGTCCATGTCTGCCCTGGGACTAAGGCTGGGTTCGGTTTGTGCGCCGTTTTTCTGCGCCATGCTGAGGCTCTGGCTGCTCCACAGTTGGAGCTCAGGCTCCAGTGTGTGTTGTGTGTGTGTGAGAGTGTGTGTCTGCGTTGGATGGGAGGGGGGTTGCTTTGCTTCTCCAGTTCTCTCTTTCTGCAAGATTCTTTAATTTTACGCCCCATTTCCCCCTCATGTCATTCAGCCACACACATCCACTGATTTTATGGGCAATAGACAAGCTGCTGCCGGTCTCTCGGCGGCTCCGCTCTCCCCGGCAGGCATGCACGATCAGCGGCGTTACAGCAGTGAGCGGACCCGGGGCGGCGGAATTATAAATGACTCCCAGAAATTTAGCTCTGAGGGGAGGGCGTAAAAAGACTCTAAAAAAGGTTAGAAATGGTTAAAAAAATAAAATAAAAAGAAAACGGAATTGATTGATTCTTGTTAATTGGAGGGGAATTAAAAACCCACTTAGTTGTATTTGTTTTGTTGTTGTTGTTGTTCTTTTACTTCAAAAACACATAAAGTAAAACAGAACAATAGATGAAGCTAACTTTAATTTACACTAACATGTAAAAACAAAGAAAACAGAAGGAAAATCGCTGACTTGCAGCTGAAGTGAAGTGGAAAAAGTTTCATTTCAGCACCATGGACAGCGACAGTGCAAATGCGTAAAAAAGTGTCCAAATAAACAAGAAAACAGGTAGAAACCCACGAGAAAAAGTGTTAAAACTGACGATAAGAAGTAAATAAATGTTTTGGGTTACTTACCATTGTTGGTAGAGCCCTGGTGGCAGGCTGGAAACAGCTGTAAAAGACTAGAGAGAGAAAGGCGAGTGGATGTGGACTGGACGAAGCCGCGCAAAGAACCAAAGCTTTTCTACTCCAGCTCCGTGGGAAAGACCGGGCTTTTGCGTCAGTGCAGAGCAAGGTGCCCTTCGCGTGACATTTTCTTGATAATAGGAGTTTGATAAATCATTGGCCTTCGGATTCGGATTTTTAAAGGGACAACCGGAGCCAAAGACGACGCGGGGTGGCGCGTGTTTTTGCGTGCGTGGATCTATGTGCGTTCTTGTACGCGTGGTGCATGCGTGAGCACTGGTCAAAGCTGATTAATACACTTGTCTCCAGGGATGTGTAAGATGCCTACACACACACACACACACACACACACACACACACACACACACACTGTAGCTGCTGCGGGATAAAGATTTTCAGGAGCATCAGATTCTCCACTACTGTTACAAAAACAACAGCTATTTATGGGAAAACTTTAATGTACTTTAATTAAATAGTTTAAAGCCTGGGTATGGAACAACTAAATACAAAATAAACAATGCAACTGGAAGCAGGTATAGCCTTAAGTTTTAAGATCAAGGCACAGAAACTGCACATACAGGCCTATATATTACTTTTAACAGAGAAAAAATATATATAACATATAGTTTGGAATTATGTGCTAAAAATGGTCTGAACTATAAATAGTTTTTCCACTTGGCGGGATTTACGGACCGGCCTCTCTATACGTTCCTCTGTGCGTCACCCATAGAGCATTGATCAAGTGGGGGGGAGAAAAAAAAGAAGAAAAAGTGGGCGAGGTCTTTATAAACCTACTCATTTGTTAAAGTCTTACGCAAGAACAAGGTGGTGGCATTTTTTTCCCCTGTTTTTTTTTTTTTTTTTGCCTACAATCACGTGTTCCAGGAGGAACCGGAGCCAACCACTGGAGCCGGACTGGAAGCAGTGACAGAGGAGAAAAAAAAGGTGCCATACTGTAGATCCTGAAAGACTGCATTGCGCATAACATGCCTTTAACAAAGAGTTTTACACATTCTATTTGAAAGGCTTTTCACTCAGTCTAATTACTGGATAGGTAACGTTCTTCCATTAAAGCCTTAAAACACCTAATAGCCTATTTACTGATATTATACAGTGTCTTTAGGCCTATTAGCACTACTATTAAAAAATTAAATAAAAATAGGAGAAACAGCACAATATACCTATTGCCATAAATGTACAATCTACTTTTTCGTCTCTTCCGCAAAGTGACCCGGTGCTCTTCTCTGATTGGCTGACTCGCGCTCATTGTAAATTGGGAAACAGCCAATGCTGGGCCTTCTGTCGCCTAGCAACCAGGTGTTTCAAGAAAAGGCGGCGTAGGTTTTAGCTACTAATGCAATCACTGCTAATACTAATGGTGGCAATATTAATAATATAAATGTTGGATGGGGTTTTCTGTTTTATGCAGAAATGACAGGCCTTTTTTTTATTTCATGCGTATTTAAAGACATTTAACAGCTGCTTACATATGCTCTAAGATCATATTTAAGGTTTTGAAGTAGATGTCAACCAACAATAGATTTTTGCAGACTGATATAATAAGGATGAGACGAAAATTTTGACCATGAAAAAACATTATGTATGATTGAAATGAACTACAGCATAAACTGAACATCTCAGCCATAGTAACAAATACTCACAGAAATAAAAGTAACCAATCAATAAACCAATACAATGAGTGATCAGTTATGGCTGTTAAAAATATAGGTTTGAGAGATTATTATCTTTGACTAATAAATTCAGCTTAAAGACAGTTTTTCTAAGTAGTGTATTCCAGAATATATTATTATCCACTGGTCACACTCAGAGATTCTATTTTAAGGCTTTAATTTTTTTTAAATAATCCTACATTTTTTTTTGTTATTTTTCACAAGTGCTTCATTCCAACAGACTATTTTTTTTTCATAACTTTGTGCTTCATACCATTGTTTTTCAATGAAAATATATTAAGTTTCATGATCTGGTCAAAATGAACCACTTCCATTATGTTGTTTTCTTTGTCATGTACTTATTTAGTCGTGGGTCTTACATTACATTATGTAAATGCCCCACAGTCAGTTATTTCCCAATATAAAGATAATGTGTATAGTTACTGCAGATAAAATACTATATTCAGATTAAATATTGCTTACATGTTCTGTCAATATAACAAATGAATGAGATAGTCATCAACTAGAGTAATTTGCTTTTAATTCCTTATCATAGGCTATATTTAGGCTAACCAGGGAGAAAAAGCAAATTGAGATTAAAAATGTCTTTTTCAAGAGTGCCCAGGCCAAGACAGCAACAGCAACAACACAAGTTACATAATTAGTAATAGTCTATGGACAAAAACATACTTTTTATGAATAAAAAGTATATATTTTCCTTTTTACAAAATTTACAACCGTGATTTTTTTTAATAATAGTTTTTATGAATCACATAAGCTATAATAACGTTTTAAGCAGATACAAGTTAACATTTAACTAGTTCAGAGCTGTTTAATCGTCAAAAAGTGATGATTTCAAGTCGATAATCTAAAGTCAAATAAGACATTTTTTTTTTCAGTTATGAGAACAAGCTGTTTTCACGACACTTGAGGGGGTTTTCAGGCAAAGTCGGTGAGTCTGGATGGATTGGATTTGGATGCATTCATTG
>JAPSES010000001.1:22448633-22458740 GCA_029822895.1 Maxillicosta whitleyi
GGGGTAAACAATGCTTTTTTAGTGTATGATGAAGAGCAGATTGAGACACAGTGATATAGAAAGAATGCTGTGGCCAACTGAATAGTAATGCACGGAGATAAGAGCCTTATTATTCAAATAAAGACAAGCGTTCGTTGGAGGGAGGGGCAAACAACAACCAGGGGAAACAGCCCCTGATTTATAACACTCCCCCAAATCGTCACCATCTCTGATCATGATGAAGCTGATAGAAGGAATAAAGAGATGCCTCTAATATTGTTTACCCACAGTAAACTGGCCTCAGACCAAAGTCAGGACCAGGGGATCGTTTGCTGACGGCTGCGGTCCGGTCGGCGAATTAAAAAAAATCCTCACAGCGTCTCTCTCTCTCTCTCTCTCTCTCTCTCTCTCTCTCTATATATATATATATATATATACACATGTACACTGGCCTCGTAATTTAAAGCCCAATTTCACGGGACACTGCCTCACTTGAAGGAAAAGAGGATATGAGAGCGAGCCGACTCACACCTCACCGTTATCATCGGGGATGTTTCAGGTTTACCGCCGCCCTCCCATGTTCTAGCCCACCATACGCACCACCCAACGCCCATTAATACAACCAGGTTTAATGACAAAAACACACACAACAGCCCGTGTGTCAGATGGGACACACAAGACCCCGCAAGAACTTGGACACCAAACGGAAACCACATGTCGGTAACAGCGCTGTCAGTTCAGAACATCATGACGCAGCAGTTTTGTCCTGGAACTGATGAACGTTCAACCATTATTAGACCAAATCAGAGACGGAAAATGCATAAAAACAGAGCGTGGCCATTTACAACTGCAGTAATTTCACTGATGATGACGATTGTAATTTATGACCCAAAGAAAACGAGACATTAACTAAATAAAAACTAATTCATGACAAGTTCCAGGAAGAAAATGTATTGACACTTTGCTAAAATACAGGTAGTCCTCGGGTTACGATGTACCTGACTTATTTCGGGTACGGAAATTTCGTCCACCATTACTGTACATACGTACTGTATACTGTACGTACAGTATCTTATTTTTTACTTACTACTGTACTTAAGGGTTAATTCTGATTTACGTGGAAATTCGGGTTACGTCGACAGCGAAGGAACGGAAGTCGTTCGTAACCCGAGGACTACCTGTATTAGATTTGAGGCGAAACAGTTTTTGGATTACAGCTTATTTTAAGGTGTAGGAACAATAGCCAACTAAAACTAAATGCAGAACAGTCACAATGGAAAAAACATGAAAACTACGATATTTTCCTAAATGTTACATCTACCATTGACAGTGAGATATATATATATGACAGTTACATTTATATGACAGTTACATTTTGATTTCTGATGATTTGAGCTGACTAAACTGTATGAAAACAAACTCAATTCAACAGCCTTTAATTATATTGTGTATTTCGACAGAGGGTTCAGAAACACTATGAACAGGACTTAAAATTCTGTTTCATTTAAAGTCAGTTACACAGACCGGCATTTTAACGGATAATTTTTCAATTAAGTCACACTTGGTGCTGACGATAGTAAAATATCATTCAATTTAGTGCGAAGCTCAATGAACTGCATCTGCTCTGTCACCTTGATACGTTTCACCTCAATCTATAACAAGTGAAAAAGTGCAAAAGATGTGAAAAATCACTATTAATGGACACGACGAGAGCTGCAGTGGGATTCTGGCAGCTCTGCAGACTGGAGAGGTGAAGGCGGGATGACATTTGTGTCCTTAGAAGGGTGTAGTTTCCATCCTTATGAAAAAGATCTGATGGAGAAGACTCCTGTTCCACCTCCTGGCTCAGTTTTCTTGTGCTTAAAAGTCTAATTAGAATAAATAAATACATTAAATGAAATGAAATTGTGTATCATTATCTGAAAATAATGAATAAAACCCCAAAAGTTGTATATAATTGTTATTTTTATATCCATTCTCTGTGATTTCTTTTTCTTCAGTGGGTGAATAATGAAACTATTTTCGAAACATTATATTGGTGCGAAAAATGAATAAAATAATAGTTAAATCATAATAATCTAGTAAAAAAATTACATTGTTTCCACAGTCCGACTTGTACCAACAGAAATGAAAAATTAATATACCACTGGATTTATTGTCAAGAGGAAAATCTTTGAGGAAAAGGAATATGTTTCCAAGAAATTACTAAAAATTTGTTATTTAGAGATTTAGAGGGTTAATTCTGACTTAGGTGGAAATTTGGGTTATGTTGACAGCGTAGGAACAGAACTCGTTCGTAAACTGAGGACTAGCTGTGTTTATGTGGGTACTGTATATCTACTGACTGCACTTTTGGTTCGATGCCACTAAAGACAAGGAAGTTGTATCTAATTTAATCCAATGAAAATTGTTGTAATATTAACGTAAAAACTGTTTTGTTAGTTACAGAAAATTGTCAACGGAAAGTTAAGTGAAAGGGCGATATCCGTCCATGTTATGTTGGGTTAGTAACGGGTTTTACAGACCTGATGAAAAATTAGTGATTAAAGTTTACGGAAAACAAGGTTAAGTCTCAACAATGGCCTGATTCGTTGACCCTTTTGTTCTTTTTTTTTTTTTTCCCAAGGCGGCCCCCCTGGAAACCACAGAGTCTGAAGCATCTGGGTGCTGCAGTACAGTCGCTATGTGTTTCTATAAAAGATCCTAATGATAAGCTAATGAGAACGGGCTGCAGCAGCTTATACACATTAACAAAATTAGCATATTAAACACATTACCCTGAAAACACAATGCACACACACACACTCACACATAAACATCAACACCAGAAAAAAAACAGCACTTTTACAGCTGCGTTACATTGTAGGAAGTCTTCAGAACGACGTCAGTGTTTTTTTAACTCTGCGGGGAAAACGTAAACCATTACTCCTGCGATGTTTTGTTTTCTTGTCTTAAATCACTGGAGGCCGATTGGGAGAAAACCAAAAAAAACCCTACATTTCAAGATTTCATGGTCATCACATATGACCCATCTGAACGTTCAGAGGCTCCGTAGTTACCGTGGAAACACTGTCATCTTCTATAACATTGATTCACCAGATCAATGACAGTGAATGGAAACACTGGGTTTATGTTCAATTAATGAGGTACAGGTAGTGCTCGGGTTACGAACGAGTTCCATTCCTACGCTGTCGACGTAACCCAAATTTCCGCCCAAGTCAGAATTAACCCTTTAGTACCCCTAAATACCCACTAAATCTGTAAATAACTATCCAAATACATGTATTATACTTCATATTAATAAAATAAAGTAAAAAATAAGATACCGTACTTAATGTACGTACAGTATACAGTACGTATGTACGGTAATGGCGGATGAGACTCCGGCGTCGTAAAGTCGAAATAACATAAGTCGGGTACGTCATAACCTGAGGACTACCTGTATTTTACTGAAAATGTCAGTTTTTCTTGAGTTTTCGCTGTTTGAGAGAATCACTCTTAACTTTAATCTAAGTTTATGTTAACAGCTACACAACCTCAACTGACAAAATTAGCATATAAAACACATTACCCTGAAAACACAACACACACACACACACAGTCGCACATAAACATAAAAAAACAGCACTTTCACAGCTGCGTTACATTGTAGGAAGTCTTCAAAACGACGTCAGTGGTTTTTTTAACTCTGCGGGGAAAACGTAAACCATTACTCCTGCGATGTTTTGTTTTCTTGTCTTAAATGGCTGGAGGCCGATTGGGAGAAAACCAAAAAAACCTACATTTTAAGATTTCAGTGTCCATCAAACCCTCAGGAGACTGAGCGGCTGTCAGTTCCAGGTACAGAGAGGCGACTCGCTACAGAATCTGCATCAGCAGTTTACACTTTCCCTCCGCCCTCCGGTACCTCCTCTGCTCCTACCGCATTCAACACACGTCTTCCTCAATTACTGCAGATCATCATCACTTCCAGTCCCAGGAGGGCCCAGGCAAAATAAAAGGGGATGGGATGCATGTCTGTGTGTGTGTGTGTGTGAAGGAGTCCGTCCACGCTTCGCTGCCTCCACGAGGCAGTGCCTCTATGTCAGTGAGCCTCCTCTGTAGCCCTCCACGCTCAGATGACACTAAATTAGCATAAACACATCACATCCCTGTAATAGATTTTAGTGTTGTACGTGGCGCAGGTTCCAGGATCAGCCTAATTTCCATTTACATGCATAGCAATGAGAGACACAGGAGTAAGATAAGTGTGAGAGAAAAGTAATCTGCACTATGAGGTTATTAGACGTAGACCTTGAGTGAAGTTCACATAATACATGGAGAGGCCTGTAAATGTGAGCGGGCTTCAGTTTGTGCCGTTGTTCTGGTGAACACAAGTTTGACTATGAGGTTGAAGTCACACGTGCACTTGTTCAGATTACTTTTAAACTTCCACCATCCAACAAAAGCATCCAATCATCTAAAATGTTTAATACTCGTCAATCTACATGCAAATAACTGGTGTTAAATGCAGTTTGTTGTCTTTTCACGGTCATCAGATGTGATCCATTTGGACGTTCGTCATCTTCTATAACATTGATTCACCAGATCCATGACAGTGGATGGAAACACTGGGTTTATGTTCAATTAATGACATATTTTGCTGAAAAAGTCCGTTTTTCCTGAGTTTTCTCTGTGTTCCAGGTAACAACCCTCAACTTTAATCTGAGTTTATGTTAACAGCCACATGACCTCTGCTGATAAAAGTGAATAATCCTGCTGATGTCAACATTATAATGGACTTTTGTTGTAATTCAAGTATATAATTAACAACATCTTATCTATGTGTGGCACCACTTTCTCACTAATACAGATATTATAAAATTTTACCATTTTTGTTTTTCTCGTCCACTCACAGTGTTTTATTCTATGAAAACTCTTTCCAAAGTCTTGATTTTCTCTGTGTATATCTGTATTTTCAGGAAAACTGGAAAGATTGGAAAATAACGGCATCATACTCCGGTCTATTATTGCTCTGTGTAATGAACCTGCCCTGTTCAGATTTTCATTTGATGGAGGCAACAAAGAAGTTTTGTCCAATACCATTTCATTTGACTTTTTGACATTTGACAAAGAACAAATTTAGTGGCCAATCCTTGCATCTGGTAAAAAAAAAAAAAATAAATTAAAAAAAACTATGTTATGAGGTGGAAAGAAGCAAAAAATGTCATGTTGGATTTTATCAAAGAAATTTCCTCAAAAAAAGCGACTTATACTCCACTGCCACTTATATATGTTTTTTCCTTCTTTATAATGCGTTTTATAGCTGGTGCAACTTATAATCTGGAAAATACGGTAATTATCTCATGACGCACCCAGATGTCTCTACATCCGCCCTCACTCAAACGCCAGGACCAGAGGTGTAAACTGTTGTCATATTTCTTCCAAACAACTGTCGTGTGTAAAAATGAACCTGCAGTAACTTGTCCTTGAAGAAATATTTGGTCGTTCCGTGCGGGTTCATAAGCTGCTTCATATATCGTCCTCCGTGTTGCAGAGTTGAAGGCCGGCTTATTGAGCAGACGCAGCTCACCAGCGCTATGGTGATTTATTTCACAGCGTTCATTCTGTTTCGCTGAAATGTGGAAGAACCATGAGCAGAAAAACTACTTTCTTTAGTCGGTGGTATGTTTTACCTTGAGGAAGGCTGACTTTGACTGCGAAATAAGTTTGTGAAAACAACAAAGCCAGAAGAAACGCGGCGTGCGGTGGAGTTGTGAAGCAGCATCGACGGCAGCTCTTCCTCTTTAGCCTCATTATCAGCGCTGGGAGCCCCACCTGCCCAGACGGAGGCCTTTAGTCATCAGTCATCCTGTCCTTCAGCCTGACTGACTGTCACTCACACAAACACACCGAGTTAGACGCACATATGCACCCACAGCAACGGTGCCACAGGTGTGTGTGTGTGTGTGTTCTAATGAGGATTTATTGGCTCTATTTACTTCCACAAGTCCTTCAAATACTCCAGGAAGTGGTCTTCGGTCAGAGCCGATGTTCTGTCCATCACATCAGATCAACTTCAACAATAAATACAACAACAAAACAAACCACACAGTAGGGGTATGGATACGGAGGCGTCAGTATCAATATTTCACATGCAACAAATAATTAGTTTTATCAAGTTTGTGAAATGGCATCTGACTTTGCATGTTTTATGTACAATATAAGTGCCCAACACTGCTGGTTTTCTTTTCTGTTTGGTATTTTTCTGAAAACACAATAAAAAGTGATTTGAAACATCAATACAAAACAATACAGACTTCTCACCATGAAGCACAAAACACTTTTTCACTCCAAATAGCCACTGTGTATTCCCTATTAAGTCCAAATTACTTTCACAAAAACAGAAGAGCACACCCCACACTGCACGTGAATCAAATGACCTCAACTGAGCACTTACGGCTCTGAACCCCCAACATGGAATCAGAGCAGTTCATCTGTTGATAAACCTAATTCTAAACCATCTCCCACTGAAATGAACTGGTTCAAGGACATGGAGCATTTGATTAACTGGAACTAAATAACACTAATACTTCCCTTGACCCAAAGTGTGAACTATTGTGTGGATGTTGTATCCTACAGGATGGAGACGACACCGACGATGTAGAAGAAGAGAAACTAATGGAAAAGCTAATGTCCAATAACCGCTGAGTAAACTCGGGGCTTTTAGTTTTCCTTGGAATGCAACCAGGTTTAAGGAAAAGCTACAGAGCAGGATAAGAAAGAGAAAGTCACTTGGTGTCAGTTGAACATGACAACAAATAAAATCAGTGTAAAAACTGGAGCAGAACCGTGTAATAATATCTAACTAATTCATAATTCAACTCATTTAAACCCTAAAATAAATGCAAAAATGACCCGGTGAGGTTGAATTCTTGCAACATCTTTGTAATGAAAATGTGTTCTTTCATATTCCTGGTATTCCTCAAAAACATGTGATGAACATGTCTGATGTCCATCTGTTTTTTTTTTGTTTTTAATGATATCTATGTCTTCGTTATATGTCATTTTAATGAGTGTTGTACAAAGATTGGCTGTTTTATGTCTGTTTCTGTTCCCTGTCTAAGGACTGCAGTTACCTTTTACTAATTTTACAACAATGTTCAGAAATCTGCACGGTCCCTATCAAATAAACATGCCACTTCTATTTATTTATTTATTTATTTATCTCCATTTTATTAAATTTTGCAACAACAAATGGCTCAGCATAACACTCGGTCTATATGAAAATAAATAGACAAAGCTGTTAAAAGATAAACAGAGTAAGAAACAAAAGACTGATGCAAGACAAAGTCAATATTATACAGTATTGACTTGTGGTGAGGATCAAACAAAGATCAGACGAGACACCAAAGATTTTCAGTCACTGATGAGGTATGAAAGCATAGAAGTGACCGACGAGTTTTGATGCGAGTCTGTCCCTTTGGCCACTTAGAATTTCTAAGTTAGGATTTTATAGCTTTTTATGAAATTGCAGTTTTTGCTTCACTACCCCAGCCTTCTATATGTGAAAATAACCCGCATTCATTTTCATTGGAATTTCATCAAAGCAAAACCAAATCACTCACTTACTCATAAAATGGATGTAGACATTGTCCCATTACTGTTATATAGTATATTATACATTTTGTTTTTTAAAATGTGGACCAAAATGATTATTTTTAAAATGACAAAAGTGGTATAAAAAGGCCATTTTTGACCCATTTGTGGAAGCGTGTAGGGTCCGGACATTCGTACATCTAAGGCGGGGGTGTCGGATCCTGATCCTCGAGGGGCTTCTATCCTGCATGTTTTAGATGTTTAAGTCTTCCAGCACACCTGACGGCTGTTATCAGGCTTCTGTAGAGCTGGATGATAGGCTTATCACTTGAATCAGGTGTGTTGGAAGAGGGATACATCTAAAACATGCAGGATAGTAGCCGTCAAGGACCGGGATTGAATACCCCGATGTAAGGATTAACAAAATATCAGATCTTTTAATTATTCAGTATGAAATATTTTCACAGGGGTCAAGCATAGGACCGTCTCACTGTGGGATTTACAGAATTCATATTGTATGACTGTGCTGCACAACTGTACCACTATGTCTGTTTCTATACGTTTATCACACCATCTACTACAGCTACAGTAGTGTTAACATTAAGGAAGCACCGAATATTCGGTAAATGAATATATTCGGCTGAATATGGCAAAAATAGCCACATTCGGCCTTTGGTAGAGTGAGTTAAAAGCAAAGCCGAATAGTAGCATGTGATGTGATGATGTAGTCGCAGTGACCTCTGACCCTCGGTAAAATGTCAGTGGTGTGAAGATATTTTAAAGTGTTAGAGCGAGAAGAGAACTGCAGTTTGCACCGAGTGTTCAACCAAACTATCTAGAGGAGGTTCTTCTGCAAAGACCTTTAGTGCCGCTGATTTAATTAGTCATTTAAAAGCCACATATCCTGAACAGCATGAATATGACAGATAGACAGACAGCTGCACCAGCTAAAACCAAAGCGAAGGACAATGCCAAAGCAAAAGGAATTAAAAAGAAGGCTGTGGAGTTCATGGCCTTGGATGATGTTGTGGAATATTCAATAAACATTTACTTTAAAAAAAAAAACATGTCTAAAAATGGATTCTAGGCTATTTATGCACTATCAAAAAAATATGTAGAAAAACTTAACCACACTCCATATTCGGTATTCGGCTAAGCTTTTATATTTTATTCAGCTTTAGCCACAAATTTTCATTTCGGTGCATCCCTATTTATTATATAATTTCTCTGTTCCTAAGTGCATGGTCTATGTGAGTTTCTCTCTGTTCTTTGCACAGTGATATTCAGAATGTGAACCTGACGACCGACCATGACAGACATCCTCATAAAATCACACCCATAATCCTTCAGTATTCAGCCAGTGATGTTTTTGTGGACACAAACGGCTTCTTTGTTCCCTCTGAGTGATGAATTTAATAACTGTCTGTGAGGGTTTGGATAAGTACGCACTTGAATACAGGTCTGTCAGGCTCTTTATGGCATATATATGAAGTGACAGCAGCAACGTGTTTTATTCAAGTGTATTTTTATGCTGCTGAATTACAGTGTCCTTAAAAACAAATATGTTTCCATGTCAAGGTGCCCTTTCCAAAATCCAAACCCTGTTTTTCGTCCTCCTCAGTACATCCCTGTACACACAATTAGCACTTTAATAAGCAGCACTGATTTACTTCTGCTAATAGACACAGAACAAAGCCCTTCCACACATTACAATGCTTTGCTTCACTCCCATTCATCTGTGTGAGACATATACAACTGTACTCTAAATGTATTTTATTCACTCCATTACCTCGTGTTTGAATGTTGTGCACCTCCCCTGCATCACAGATGTATCTGCCTGGCAGGTCAATGAACTCCTCCTGAACATGACCATAAAAATCCGATTGTTGTAATTATCCAAATTACATCTGGGTTAAAAAAAAAAAAAAAAAAAAAGCGCATTCCTTTCACTGCAGCAACTTAAAAACACACGTACAACTTTTCACAACTCATAGCACGTTCATCATCTCTCCTAAGCCTATTGGATGACGCTAAGCCTCATGGGAAACGTAGTTATCTAAATGTATATAATATTAGCATTTACTTGTGCTTATTTTGTTTTCAAGCAAAAGGAAAGAACGGAAACAATTCATGAATACAAAGAGCCAACGGCAGAGCAGACAGACAAAGGATTTGGCAAATTTAAGGAAAATTTTAATAAATTACATTTAAAAAAAACACACAAGTATATCAGCAATAACAAAACAAATTCAGCAAGTACTGCTTGAAAAGGAGTGGAAAGAAGAAAATGTATTAAATCCCACCCCCTGTCCCATTTATACAACACAAAACATTAAATTAACTTCCTTAATGATAAAGTGACATCTATTCTGAGTCACATTAATGGAAAAAAAAAACAAGAGATTAGCAAAACTAATGTATATTTCACATAGTGACTATCAAAATGATAATCTGTATACGTTATAATACTATATAACTAGACTCTCCTACATTCCCTGAAGGAAATGTAACCCGTGTGCTTCCCTGTTGCTGGATTGCTGGACTTGTGTC
>JAPSES010000001.1:22484536-22507486 GCA_029822895.1 Maxillicosta whitleyi
TGTGTGTGAATGCATTTAATGTTTAATATTTCTTATTTTAATCCTTACTAACTCACCACTGAGTCTTTTATTTCCTTTTCTTTTTATTTTATTTTCCTTCAACACTTTCAAACTGTTAAACCAGACTCTACCTGAATAGTTTGTTCTCACAGAAAAAAAAAAAAAAAAAACACTCTAGATAATTTACTTTACATTTGAATTTGTTTCGTTTTAGTTTTAATTTTCATCATGTGCTGCCATCTGCTGGTGTGAAAGTGGAACAGCTTAAACTAGTCCAACCTCACCTCCAGCCAAAGGACTGGTTTTAATGGATGAAATAAATGGGAAAAATGACAATGTCACATAGGTGTTTGAATACTTGGATGTGAACAGGAATACAAGGGATCTTTATTATTATTATTATTATTATTATTATTATTATTACTGCTTATTGTCTTTTCCAGAATAATGGAAAAAGCAGGCGTGTGAATGTAAACGTATTATTTTGAATCCCATCTAAAACGACTTGAATTATTTTATTTCATGCAGTTAAAATTCTATCCAGCAGGTTCAACGGGTCCCTTCATGCTCTTCCTAGTTTTCATTTTATTCTTATTATAGTGATGATCAGGGCTGGAGGAAGTACTGACGTTTAGTCCTGAAGTAAAAGTACCAATACCTTCTAAAATATTTACTCCAGTAAAAGTAGAAGTCTATGGTGTAGTTTGGTTCTGTCATCATGTGGATTCATGGATCACTATTCACTGTCTACTTCTGCATCAGATTTATGTAAATCGGTCACAGAGAAAACTGTCTGACCAATCAGTGTCTGCAGTGTCCTGACGTCCCAACATTTTAGAACCTGGACTGAGGCGGTTCTAAAAAACTAGTATCAGGTCCCAGGTCCTTTTTCGTAATGGAAAAGAGAAAGAGCCGAGTAGAGTCGAGCCGGTACCATGGAGTGGAAAAGCGCCATTTGACCTCCCCTTTGTTTGACACCCCCGTTATAAAGCGTAAACGCTCGTGTGTCTGACCTCGCTGGACTTCCTGTCTCCGTCTCACTTCCCGGCAGGTTTGGCCAGAGCGCCGATGGCTTTGTTCTCCAGGATCTCCGTCTTCTGCTCAGACTTGATCACTGTGTTGGAAACCATCGCCCTGGCAACCGCCTCGACTCCGATGGCCATGGACGTCGTACATACGGCAGATACGGCGCCAAAGAACTTCCGGGCCATCCACTCCCCGGGCCGACTCTCCTGCCGGTCCACCAACAGAACCCTGGGAAAACGAAACCCACATGATGTAGGTCGACCTTTAGGACGTTAGAACCACAGACACGACGTGGACAAACAGGGTCTGGGATACAAAACTATAATGACTAATGGTATAATATAGTTTTATATTATGGGATGGATATCATTACTTTGCTTAGTTCGATTAATTTTTTTTTTTTTTTTTATCTTTGCTTCTAAAACACAACAGAGACGGTTTTGACTTAAATGATTTTTTTTTTCCTACTTCATGACTATGATTTTAAATGTTCTTTCTTTAAATTTCTAAAATATTTTTCATTGCTCTGACTCTAAATAATAATTTTCTTACACAACTAACCATCTAATTCCTTCATATTTCACCGAGTAAGAAAAACTTTAAACTTTAAGGAAATACTGGTGTTTTTATAATGTCTGGACCCCGAATGTAAGACGACCCCCACTTTTTCAGTCTTATTTCAATACAAAAAACACTGTCTTATATTCGGGCCAATACGGTAATGTAATATAATGTAATATAATCTAATGTAATGAATATAAGGCTTTTGCAGCAGAAGCAGTGGCTCAGTCTATAAATCTGTCGGACTGGATGCTGTGACTCACCCGGGTCTATAAATGGCGTATCTGTCAAAACCCAGAGCTTCCACGTCCGCCTCCACTTGTCCCTGAAAACACAGTCGGGTTCGTGTCAGTGATGTCGGTTCTTAAACGGGAACCAGAGGAGACGCCGCTCCGTCATCACACCCACCTTGACTTTAAGGTAGAGGAAGCCGCTGGTTTTATCGGCTCCTCTGGACGACTGCAGGTGGAACTGGGACACGCCTCCTGCCTTGGCGAGCTCGGCTGATTTCAGGACGTAGTCGTGATCGACGCGAAAAAACCCATCCTGGAACCGAACAGAAAAACACACTGAATGTTTGTCTAATACTGAAATAATGATGCTTGGACTCTGTATTGGATCTGTATTTGGAAGCACATGATGTGGACAAGTTGAATTCAGGTCTGGGATATAAAACAATAATGATTAAAGTCAGAATATAGTCTTATATTATGGGATAAATATCATTACATTGGTTAGTTTAGTGTAAATTATTCTTTGCTTCCAAAATACAACAGATGTTTTGTTTTTTTTTAGTTAATTTCTGTCTTCTTAATAATTCATGCCTATGATTTTAAATGCTCTACCTCCTAAATATCCAAAATATTTTTGTGCTAACTGTGAAATAATAATTTTCCACCACAGCTACCCATCTATTTACTTCACATCTCACTTAGGAACAAAAATCAATTAAATCCCATTGAACTTCAAGGAAATATTGATGTTTATAAACTATAAGGACACAGATATTGGGACACATTATAACTGTAAAATGTCCTGTTCAGGGTGATTTGAGACATAAACATCATCTATTGATCCTCTGAGCAGATCCAATAATATCACAGCACTGGATATATGCAGTTACTATGTGGATACTGTACATATAATAGGACGTAGGAAAATAACAAACTACAAAAATAGTATTAAAAAAACCCAACTGCATATTCCAAATACTAATACTAACAAATAATAAAAGTAATGATGATTAATGTGGTTTATGATGAATTTACTACAAAGTTTAATCCAACTTCACATTTTTTTGGACAGCATTGTGGTCAGATGTTATTCTTGAAGCTGCCTCTGCTCGTATCTTTCTGGTCTTCGGAGGATCAGCTCTGCATCACCTGCTGTAAACGTACAGTATCTAATGCACCTTTAACGGATCAACAGTTGAACTCACAGCTCCTGCTTTGGATCTTGTCGTTCCCAGGCAGCAGTATCCAACATCATGGCCTTGAAAGGCCGCTGCGTGGTCGTCCAGCTTCTCAAAGTCCACCACCTCCTGGACCTGCAGACCACAGCGTCCATAAACCACAGGTAAAGAGGAGGTCACTTATTCCATGAAAACCCTCAGATGAATACAGAACTGTCAGATTTACCAGGTTTTCATATTCTTTTCCCTCGAAGGTGAGCTGCCTCCGTCCGATGAGCGTGATCTTGGAGAAGATGTTGCGCTCCAGCAGGTCTTTGAGCAGAGCTTTGCCTGTTTCCCCTGAAGCTCCAAGGATAAAACAGCTTTTATTCTGCTGCCTGAAGTTCTCCTCCTGAGCCTTCAAGTCCTCAGTCATACTGAACACAACAAACAGCAACAGTTCAGGTGAAGCTCCGTGCAACACATTCACATCTGTATGTATATAATCACACATAAACCTAGAGTTTTAATAATAACAGAATAATTAAGTTAATGATATGATTGGGTGTTATGAGCTGAGGGGTCTAGTTATGATTTAGTTTTTACAATTAAATGCATCAATAGGCCAAAGTTTAATGTATTTAGTTGGGTTCGAAGGTGAAACATATTATGCAACCACTGTTTATGACATTGACTTGTATATTTATTCTAATTGTCTCATTGGCCAATTCACTTTGAACTCTATATGCAGGGAGAATACTGATTTAGCTTTTGGTGAATAAAAAAATGGTTTTATCATATTATTTGAAGCCTGATTAGTAGTTGTGAATGCTGCAACTTCTCCATTTGGTCCACACGTCATTTCATAATGCAAAACTTTCAAAATACCTGGTAATATGATGCAAAATTTAAAAAAAAAACAAAAAACACACACACATGGAAATAGAAAATAATAAATATTACAATGAAACTACTAGTTGTAAAACTCTAGATTTAGCCTGATCTTAGTTTGTTGCTGCTGGAATACATAGTGCAAACATTTCAACATAAAACATGAACTAAATGTAATTTTTAGAAATGAAAGATAGGACGAAATTAGTAGAAATGGCAGAAAATTCTGAAAATATCAGTCGAATCTACTGTCTATCCCTGACAAGTCTTACAGAAACAGAGAGAACGTTAAATTACGACATTTCCGAATGGAGTCTGGTTTACCATGCGTTTCAATACTACCTATTTTAACTGCGGGTCGATTTTCTATAAAAATAGGGGAAGTGGTGCACATTAAAGCTCAGAGCCATATAACTGACAAATTATTAAGACACGTTTGCTTTGACCCTGCTCCATGCACAGCACATTGACAGTCTGATCTGCAGAATCATAGCAGTTTTTTCCCACTCACACCGCTGCTCTTTACCTGATGTATTCGACAGGCTCGGGGTCTTCCAGATAGATTAAAACCAATGCAATAAACACAACTACGACAGTTATGATCCCGGTTACTTTTCCCAGGGTGTTTCCCAGCTGTTTCATAACAGATATTACTATTGACAACGGCGGAAGAGCACAAACACTTCCCTCCTTGTCTTCCTCCGTGCATCCGTGTCCGTCAAGATCACAGATGAATGTTACGGCTCCACACTTATGAGCATTTTTGTTTTTCACCCGTAATTATAACATATCATGGTAAGCGGAGGAGAAAATTATTGCAGGTTTATTTAATTTTTATTCGATTTCTCCAGAGATATGAGACTTGTGTCTCAGCGCATGCGCACTAGATATGTGACAAGACGTTCATAGATCAGTCAGTCTTACATTTCGATTAGTTCATCTAGAATAATAATAAACGTAAACAACGTACAACGAAACAAATCATGTCCGTTAAGACCTACTATCTTAAAAAAATAAAAATAAAAAAAATTTAAAAAGTTGATTTAGAGCCGAGAGCCGAAGTCCCGCCCCTTCCGGTGCCTTCCGCGGGACTAAATTTAAGATTAAAACATCAACGACGCCAAAGGTGAGAAAACCCCCCCAAAAATATACTGTTTATTCTGCTCCTACACGGTCAGGTGATAATGGCAGCAAACAGTGGATCACTAAAATTGAGTTTAATCACACACGTTCCTCACTTAACACCGTGTTAATAGAGAACCAGTGAAAGCATCCTGTTTAAAGGAGGTTCAATAATGTTTGTTTACTTTGAAAGTGACAGGATAAACAAAGCAGAACCTTTACAAATAATACTAGTAATGCATCTCACTAAGCAAGTTAAGGCCGTTGATTTTAAGGATGGGGTTATTTATGTATACTTAACTGACTGTGTACACATGACTGATAATAATTATATTATCAATTAATCAAATGCAAAGAGTCAAACATATGTTTTGTATAAATTATTGAGCACCTGAATGACAAAATGAGACAAGCAGAGAAAGTCAACATTGATCTAATTAGTTTCTGCAATTTTTCCTGAGTGATGGATTTGTTTGGCTTCCGCTTTTGATTTTTAATCTTTCGGATTATTATTTTTTTTAAAAATAAATCTCTGTTAACAAAATAATTAAGCCACATCTGCATAGAAAACATGGAGGAGAAAGGTTCTTCAGGTTGTTACTGTTCCAGTTATGAGGTCAAAAGTCATGGGGAGAAGCCATTCACCTAATGGTAGAGTTCATGAGGATTGTTCAGGTTCTAAACCAGGGCTGTTGAACTCATTTTAGTTCCAAATTCAATATGATCTGGGTCAGATTGACAAAATAATATAAATAATGTCAACTCCAAACTTTTCTCTGTGTTTTAGAATGAAAGAACAAAAATTACATTATGACAATGCTTGACAAACTATCCTTTAAGAAATGTGAAAAACATGAACAACCTGTATTTCTTTAGAAAAATTAATGGAATTTTAATATTATGCCTCAAGTTCATCATTTACACAGATCATGGTGCATCTACAAATACTCAAAACATAATTTTGAGAATCATGAACACAATTAACAGGGAAAAAAGCAACAAATATGATGAAGTTAAGCAATAACGAGAACAAAATATACACAAAAATGAACAAAAACTTGAGAACCATTAACCAAACAACATTAAAATTACATTTATTTCTATTTGTTCAGATTATTCACATGTTTTGTGAAAGGATAGTTTGTAGATGTAAACATTTTCATGTAATTTAGTTACGATAGAATAGCATTTATTGTTATTGTGTGTCCAGGGAAATTAAGAGCGCTACTCCAGTCAGTACAAACAAATAGGGAAAAACAACAACAACAAAATCCATACTTAGATCTTGCAGTCGTCATCATTTATAGGTTATTATGATAGTATTTTACTGGTTCGACTCGCTTGAGATCATTTGTCTGTATGTTCTGAACTAAAATTTACCCCACAGGCCGGATTGGACCTTTTGGCCCATGGGCCGTACATTGCCCCCCCCCCCGTTTCTAAAGTCTAAAAGTTATTTGGGATAGAAGCAGCAGCGGTAATTTAGTTCCAAGATGAAGCCGGGGACCCAGAGCTTCACACCAAACCAGCGAAAAATGTCTTTTGCCTTTTGTCAGACCATCGGGGGGTTTCATTAGCTGAAACCTCCTCACAAAGAAGCCAAGTCCAGTCACATGCAATGAATTCATCAACGCCCCATGTTTTTAACACCCCCGCTACTCGGAACACAAGGCATCGACCCAATCTAATAGAATATGATGGAGCCAGGGATGATCCTGTAAAGATGTCAGCAGTAAGAGACAGAAAGAAAAGAGGCTGAGGTTGGGAGAAGAGGCCTTAAACTGGCACTCTGCTCAAATGAAATGTCGCCTCTTTGTTCGTGATCCGCGGGTGCTAATTGGGCCTGACCACGGGGCGCTGAGCTGCCGCTGGGCCTGTCTGTCGCACCTGTTGAGTCATTGTCTCCGGCATTGATCAGACAGGAAGTTTGAGTACGAAGGCTTATGCCTCAGTGGGTGCGTGGCAGAAACGTGGTTCAATTTCCTTTTAGAGGTCCGCGGTCGGAGGTGGAAATGCCAATGCTGGTCAGTGGTCAATTGTATTTGACCATTGATTAACACCCGCTAAAGCACATATGGATCATAAAGAGTTGGTTTTCATTGGCTTCTTCGTCGTCTTTATTTCGCTCTCGGTGCATTTTGTTAACGGCGCATAATGTCTGTGATGTCTCTGTCACTGCCACACTTCACCTGATCAGGTCGTGTACGAACACTTTGGATCATATGGAGACGAAACAAATGACTCACGTAACTCAGACACTATTGGACTTTATTTGTCACTTTTATACGAAGACCTCTGTCATTATCAATACACAGAGATACACTACATGGACAAAAGTATGTGGACACGTTGAACTTAGGTGTTTCTTTTCTAACAGGGGTCTGGGATACAAAACAATAATGACTAGTGTTATAATATAGTTTTATATTGGGAGGGAAATATCATTGTATCAGATGTTTTTTTGTTTTTTTTTACTTCTCTCAACATTAATAGAAATAAGCGAAGTGTGATAGTGAGTATGCCATTAACTGAAATTAAAATTAATAATATGACTGTGCTTTTGGTATGTAATATGTAATTCTACTGTTAATCTGCTGGAGCTACTGTTTGTTTCTCTTTATTGAGCTCATTACAAGACTGAATTTCCTCTTGGGGATAAAATGTTGCAGGTGAATTGAGCTTTTGCCCTGGAGACTACACTGTATTTATATTGGTTTGATCATGTGATGAATTATGATAGTGGGGCCTGTTTAATATGCATGGTGCTATTTAAAAAAAGAAGAAAAAATGGATTAATCCTGACAATCAAACTGTTTATTTTTAATTTTTCCAAAATTGGATAAGGTTTGTGGAGTGGTTTTGTATGAAGGAAACATGTTTTGTTTCTGTTTTTATAGGATGAAGATACTATAACCACTGTGCTGACCTGTACGGATGTTCCAGTCTGATCTGAAAAACGGTACTATTTACGGTAGTATTTTTTAGAAGATTGGATGGGATTTAGTCATGTGATCAGGATCCAGTTTTCACACGTTATCAGCATGGTTCTTCAGACTGAGCCTGGACAAAACATGCAGCTACAAAACAGGTAAGCGGCACCTGACATCTTGAATGTAAAGTTTTTTTTTTTTGTTTTGTTTTTTTAATTCTTTTTGTCAACACAGTCTAAAGGTACTTCCTGTTTTGGCAGACTTAAAAATAAAAGCATCCCTGAGATAATTTTAATTAAAACATTTGCTCTTAATAAGTAATTGCTTTATGGCTCTTTTTTTTTATTAGCAATGAAATGACATATCTGAAAAATAAATCAATAATGTGTCCTTTTAATATAAACTTAAACCTGAACATGAATATGCTGTTTTTTCTAATCTAAAATAAATTAATCTAAACAAGAGAAGCTGAATGTAGAGCCCAGAGAATAAAAGTTTTTGTTCTTACCTGATTTATGAAATGTAAAATTCAAGTTACTCGATTGTATATTCTTTATTATTTTTATAAATATGAAATCTTACTTTTAAAATTTTTGTTTTTTTTTTTTTAAAAAAAGAAGTATATTATACCACAGAAACTGGATTGGACTTGGTTCTTTATGACCTGACTTAGTGGGGGTTTGCAACAACAAAACAAAAAACAAAACAACAACAACAAAATGTTTTTTATGTTATGAAACATAAAAATATCACACAAATTATACAGAAAAATATTGGCAATACACAAAGAAATACTAAAATATACACAAAGCCAACTCTGTAGTACAGATGGAACAAATATATACAACATATAATGGATCTTTGTAGGTAATATAGGACATACACAGGGTAAAATAAAGGAATCCAAGCCTGTTTATATGGTGGAAACGCTGCTACTCAGTTCAGTCTTTACTCTGGTTTTACTATGTAATAAATTCCTGCCTAATAATTTCCATCTTTGTACATGTGTGCTGCCTGTAGTATATTGTCACTCGCTGCTTTACTGTCTTTTCCCTTGAGATGAAGAGTTGAAGCATCTGCAGCCTGTGTTTATGTCACTGTGGTGTTTTTGTTAAATACTTCTGTTAAACCAATGACCCGACCGTGGCGTCCTCCTGCCGTGCCCATGTGATTCTGCTTGTTCTGGATGGAGTGATGTAACGGCTTCAGGGTGACCTGTTGGAAAATGAATGAGACTGAACCTCTGATGAAGCAGTTTTCACGCTGTAGAAACACAAAGGCCATGTCCGCATGAAACCACATCTTTTCCCATCCCGTCATTGTCTTTTTCAAAAAAGGTATAAACAGAGTCTTTTCAGTTAATGTCTGCATCCGCAGGAAATCACTGAAAACGATGTAGTACAGATGCCAGGTCTGTATGTGGTGTTTTAATGCTCTGGTAAAAAATGAAGAAGAAGGGGTAGGGGGGGTCAGGTATGTACTTTAGCAACTTCAACATCAGTAACAGAAACATGTGGATCATTAGTGGTTCAACACAATAACTATTAGACCTGTTGGACTCATATTTATATGAATGGAACAGTATTAAATTTAAACAAATATCTTTTAAAAAAGTCTGAAATTCAGCTTCATCAAACCTGGAGATACCCCGATTGTGTATTTTTATGTTTGTTTGTGTTTTAAGCATGTTGGTGTATAATAACTGAAACCCATTGCACTATTATTTATATGAATGTAATGTCTGAAAGTTGACCAAACATGCTGAGAAAAAAAAAAGTCTTAAAATAGAAGGTCTGAAATTGGACCAAAAACAATGAAAACAGTGCCTTTAAAAAGTCAGAAAAATGGCCTCATCAAACCTGCAGACACCTCATGTGTGTATTTACCATTGGATTATTTTAAACTGTAATAATGTATTTTTTCTGCATTATAGTGTGTTTTTCTACATTTTAGTGTATGTTTTTAGCACATTGCTGTAATATAATGCCTGAAATTTGACCAAAGATGTAAAGAAAAAGATCTTAAAAATGAGAAATTTGCCTCAAATCAATTTGCCAAACCTGAAGATACACTGAGAAATGACCTAAATACAGTTAAAAACAACTACACTAAAGGGTTACATGAACTACAGAGTATAATAATATAGTTTATTTAGTTTTCTTTAGTTATCAGACACATAATCAGTTAATCGGGCCTGACATGTTTGGATACAGAAGAAAACTAAATAAACTGTAAGAATCTAGACACTATGAATTTTGTTGGTTTAGAGTATGATAATAATTTAGACATATTTATGAGACATTTTTTTGCGACAATAACGTATAAATTGTTCTGCCTGTCACTCTAAATCATCTCAGAGCAGTGTTTTCTGGTCCGCTGGGGCCATAAAGGCACCACCCCAATGTATTTTAACATTGAACTCAATTGGATTATAGGCAGGACACACACACACACGTATATATATGCATGCATACATTTATACTTGCATATATGTCACAAATATAGATCCTCCCAGACCCACTTAGACCATCTCAGGGCTTAGGACCCGCTTGCACAGACTCTGGAGTGTGATGCTAATGATGGTAATTAATGGAGCCTGACAGCACAATCTGCTGCCCATTGTCTCCCAATAAACAGCTTTACAGTCCACATGAGCCTCTGAGGGGACGGTGGTGGGGGTGTGTGTGACGGGGGGGCTTTACACTGAGACAGAGGGAAGGAGGGGGCCACACCTCAGGGGACCACGTTGATCCTGAAGTGGGGATTAGCTCAATTAGAGAGGCACTGTCTGATCAGCATGCAGCCCTGGACGCTACCTATGATGATGCGTGTGTTATGAGCGAGGCCGCCGTCATTAGAGGCCACTGTTGCCTTCATGTGTTGCTGCTCGGACGGATGCAGCTGGTGTCAACAATAGTCAGGATGATGCCTTTTGCCATGTGTGACCCTCCACTCGCATATCCATTTATTATGACGGATAATTAATCTCATCGTCCGCATGAAAACAAATCTATGAATATTTCAGTGTGCATAAAGTCAACTTATTAACGGTCGTGTTAAGAGTAAAATACCACACTTATCAACTTTCTTTACTTGAACAGAAGCTTATATTAAAAAGACTTTTACTTTTGTGGTCGAATAGATTGTAATATATTATAATTATAATTATAATGCTTGTTTATTGTAGCTGCTTTTATTTAGGTTTTAGGTCAAATGTATAGATTGGATGACACTTATAAATTTATTTGTATTTGGTAGAATGACAGTAAAGATATTCTAATGCTAATAGAATCAGGTTTATTGACATTGCAAATTTAAAACAATTAAACAATATAGAACTCTAAACACATGCTATGTAAAGGTAATAAATGGACAGGATTGATATAAATACAAATATGTATAAAAATATGGATATTATTATGAATATGTGCCATATAGAGGAAACAGTTCCACTATAAATATGTTCATTACAAATAATTAATTGGTATTTGTATTTGTATTCTTACCAAAGTATAAAAGTAAGATGCAGCCTTTTTAGGGACAGAAACTGAAATAATATGACACCATTCTTTCTTGTGCGTTTCACATATTTTTTGTCGAATTAACCTTTTTTTAATACAATTTTGTTGGGGAAAACCCCTCAGATTGCATTCATTTTGATTTTGCTTTTGCAGTATTAAATCAACAACCTTGACAAAACTAACCAGGTACCACAGGTGTGATTTCATGTAATATGTTTTACATCCTTATTGTTTTTTTGCTGTTTTCATCTTATGCCTTTTGTTGCTTTCGTCTCATGTTGTCATTTTTCATAGTTTTTGCCTGAACTCTTTTGCGTCATCGACAGCCTGTAGTTTCACGTGCACCACCACCGCTGCATTTACATCCAACATCTTCACTTTTCCAACATTTTAACCTGTAAGACTTTTCTAAACGGCTCGTCTTGTTTCAGTTTGTTTCTTGTGCTGCACACTTTAGATTAGATAGAACTTTATTAATCCTTTTGGGCAGAGCCTTTAATAATGAATGTTCCAGTAGCAGCACGATAACTAATGCGATAACAAGACAAAAGGGAAGAAAATACTAATGACAATAAATATAAAATAGTAGTGAACAACAGGAATGACAATATTAATGTTGTGAGAAATAAGGTAAAATCGTAGTGTAAACAAGTTTCCAATTGTATTCTAATTGTATTCTAATATTCTAATAATTTGTAATTATGTGTGATTGTGTGGATGTTTGTGTGTGGCTGAGTTGGGGGGGGGGGGGGATGTGGTCGGTTGCTTGGGTCCCTTTCATGTACATGTGTTGTAATTTGACATTGTAAACTGCTCATGGAGGATATATTTCTCTTTGTCAGTGCATCAATAACAAATAACTGAATACTTTCAGGGAAATTACTGTCCGTGCAAGTAGATTAAAATTAGTAGGAAAGACTGTCTGTCTGTCATTGTGTGACTTATTTAGGTTTATTTTCCTTAATCCTCCTTGCCTATACTGATTCACTTTTTTTTCTTTTTTTTTTTTTTGCCTCATTTTGTTAATTTTTCATTTTTTTAGCTGCCTCTTTTTCAATATTTACTCATTTCGATGCTAATGTTTGTCCATTTTGTTCCTTATTCAGTTTATGTTTTTTTACTCATTTCGTTTCTTCTATTTTTAACTTATTCATTTGAGAAGTCATCTGTCACTGTGACATTTTTTTCTGATTTTGTCTATTTCTATTAATTTTTGATAATTTTCTTGCTTATTTGTGTTTGCGGCAAAATGGGTAAGAAAAGCATAAATAAGGATCCTTTTCTTGCCCATTTTGTTCATTTTTTTTTTTTTTTTTGGTTAATTGATTGGTTAATTCAACCCTTTTACTGAATGACAGGTGACTGTGGTGTTTCCCTTTTCGCTGCTGTTAAATTCTGCTTCTTTAATACTACTCTTACCTACATTAACAGTATGGGAGCAGATATTTAAGGAGTTCATGGTGCTTCACACGTTCAGCTGCGTCATCATCACACACATCTCGGCTGTGGTCAGATACTGAGGCTGGTATTCTGGTGGAGGTGATCCCAGCTCTCAGTGGTCTGATCTGCTGTGAATAAAGCTCCAGTAAAGTCCCTCCCCAGTAGGACTCCAGCTCAGTGTCTTCCTCACACTTTGTCGGCGGCTCAGACCAAAGCCGAGTATCAGCGGCGCTCAGAGGAGCTTTTCCTGCTTAAAGAACCGGAGCTAAGCAGCAATGAGACCTGCTTCTGCTCCTCCGAGGAACAATGGGCTCATTAAAGGGGCAAACAGATTATCATTTTTTCAATAGAGGGCCTTGGAGAGATAGTGGGGGGGGGGGGGACTGGAGGCTCCCAGCAGGTCCAGATAAGACGGCACTCCAACATCTGGCCAACCTGCTGCCAATGAGGTTCACCACTGTCTGAGGAATCGACTCCAAGTAGAAACAGGAAGGCCACTGACTTGTACAGTATATGGACAAAAGTAATGGGACACCTCATGTCAATTACACTGAAATACTTTATATAGTAACGATACTTATTACATTTGAAAAGCAACTTTGGCACAGCATACAGACATAAAACATGTACTGTATTTTCCAGATTATAAGCCATAAAATGAACAATAAAGGACAAAAACAAACATATTTAAGTTGCATTTTTGGGTAAATGTATTTGATAAAATCCAACACCAAGAACAGACATGTCATGTTGAAAAAAGGGGAACAAAAACATTTTTCCTATCAGTTTACACTCATGAAAACATAATTCTGAGATTTACTTTCCATTTCTGCCCTTAAATCTACCTATGTCCATCTAAATCTTTGGTGTATTGTGCTTTTAACTGTATGATGTATATATTTATCATAGCTAGCCAAATAAATGTAAAATTTTGATAATTTATAAATATTAGGTATCGACATATGTACAGGAATATGTCATTTGGCAGTAGCTGATGTATATATATAACAAATTCTGATTATTAAATATTAAACTATTGGTTGTTGTGTTAGAGTAACCAAGGCCTGAAAACAAACGGTTTGATTAGCCTTTTATTGACTATATATCCTCCTATTGCTATTTTACATTTAAAAAAATTGCCATAATTGAAAAAACAGTATGACTCTAAGGTTTTTCACATACATTTTTTATTAAAATAAAAAATCTATAATAATAATAACTTTATTCATATAGCACCTTTAAAAACTGAGTTTACAAAGTGCTTCACAGACATAGTAAAAAGAGCACAACAGCAGGAAGCAAGATGTAAACGGAGATACTAATACAGAAACAACAAAAACATCATATATTAACAAATGGCTAAAACACCATAAATTTAATATTCAGCATTCAGAGGTGACTTCATGACATAAAAGCAAGTCTATAAAAATGTGTTTTAAGACGTGATTTAAAAGATATATAATGTCCTTTTCAGTGGATTTTAAGTAAAACTGAAACTCTTGTTCACTGCAGATTGCTGGGTCTTAGGAGGATCTAGAAAATGACTGTTTCTGCGTCATAAAAGGTAAAATAAATGACAAAATGAAGGAAGAAACTAGTAAAGATAATAACACTGGTATTGGCATCAAATTGTCACGTGAAATATTGGTGATGATGCAGAATTCGGGTGCGTCTGTTAAAAAAACGCGTAAAAAATGACGTGAAAAAACTGACAAAATGACTCCAGATTAGCTGTGTGTGTTTCACCACCTTCTCAGTGTTCAGTCTGAGGATAATCAGGCCTCCGTCTCCTGCTGAGCTCAGATGTGGATTCGCCTTTTCTTCAGTCGGGCTTTGTTTTTAAGCTCATCAGATAATTAGCAGGAGGTTCCTTTTTCTTTTCCCACCTTCAGCCCTTATTCTATCATTTTATTTGCGCTTTACTGTGTTCGTATCTCAGATTCAGGAACACTCGTCCCTATTTGTGAGTGGTCGTCATTACTTTTTACTCTTTGATGACTTATGACGAGCCTTTCCCAGGAGAACATTCAACTTGAAACAGTCCAATCTGTGTCGCCCTTTATGGACCAATAATAGCATAATACACCAAAGCCTCTTAGTGGACGGTTGTGTTTGGCTTTGAGTTTTCACTGTTAGATCTATTTGCTGTCTTAAATCTCCCCTTTGTGGCGTGACGGCCAAGGCTTAATGACTCCTTTGAACCGCCGACATCTGCGGCAGCGTGGCTTCAGGAATGTCAACCAACTAACCTTTAGTCGCTTTCCCACATCCAGCAACAGTAAAGGGCACGTAATACCCGTAATTGAATTCGCAGCCACCTCCTATATTTAACTGATCGTTTTGTTCGTCGCACATGCAAACATGGAGCAATTATTGTGATAAACAGGAATGGCTTTATTTCCGAAAGACCTACCGCATATTTGTGATGTTTTGCAGATATGGATTTAGAGCAGTTTTGCCGCAGCACATATTTGACATTAGAAAAATCACGAGGCACACCACCGACCAAAAATGTCACAAAAAGTATATTTATTGAATTGGAGATGTCCACCAGCGACCCCTCAGACTGAGCCCTGGTGTATATTGTTGTATGTTATGACACATCCCGCCTGCCCCAACCCGATACCTGGGGTTTATGGGTAATGCACTAATCACTACTGAGGGGGCTTTATCAACCCGACCCACCACATCAGAACCAGTTGACTTTTATTTTTATTTTCAAACAGAAGCAGCAGACTGTTGTTACAGACTGGATCGTTGGTGTGTGCAGTTTATGGATCTGGATCACACTGTGGGCTTCAGAACCAATCAGGTGAAAGTGGATGATTTTCCACAGACCACGGCACACCTGACGACTTCTCACGGTACACTTATGTCGCTTTTCCACTCCATGGTACCGGCTCTACTCTACTCGACTCTACACGGCTCTTTCGCTTTTCCATTACGAAAAAGAACCTGGAATCTGGGACCAGATACTAGTTTTTTAGTACCGCCTCAGCTGAGGTTCCAAAATGTTGGGACTGACACCGAAACATCACTGTAGACACTGATCGGTCAGACAGTTTTCTCTGTGACCCGCCAATTTACAAAAATCCGATGTGGAAGTAGACAGTGAATAGCGATACATAAACGTATGGACGTAAAAATCCAGACGAGAAAACACGCAACGAGAGAGTTTTCGGCAACTCTCAGCAGACGACACGAAAGTAACGAGTCAAGCTGAGACGAGCTGGTCCCATGCCAGTGGAAAAGAACCACAGGAATACGGAGTAGAGTAGAACTGGTACCATGGAGTGGAAAAGCGGCATAATGTACCACAGCACACTGGTTGGGAAACACTGATTTAGAGCAGTATCGGTCAGACCTAGTCTCATAGAAGACATAATATTTAGACATGTTAACCATACATATTCATTTCGAAGAGAACTGAATTGAACAGCTGATGTTATGGTTGTTTTTGGTGGTTTTGTGGCTTATGCAGTAACTATGATCTTAATTCATGTTGGCAGCCTGGTGAAGGTCCTGGGTTTGATTCCAGTGCCGACCATCCAAAGACATGCACTTAGTGGGTTAATGTTCGGTCTAGTGGATGTGAGGGTGTAAGATTGTTGGTCTATATATATATATATATATATATATCGTCCTGTGATGAACCAGCGATATGATATACTTTTCTATGAAGTCCAAGTGGTAGTGAAGGACTGGGCTGCTTTTTGTAGTTTCTTGGTTGACGGTCTGTTTTTTGTTGTTTCTTGGCTGACGGTCTGTCTGTTTTTTGTGGTATTCTGTTTGTGTTGCCTCTGCTGTATTTCCATCCTGGCCTCTGACTCTTCTATAAAACTATCTGAGCTCGCCTTTCGAAGGGACCTGCCATCCGGCGGTGGCTTACAGGGAAAGTGAAAGAAGGCGGCAGATCATGTTGGATCATGACGGACCTACCACAGCACAGAGACCTCCCCGCTGATGAGCAAACAGAGGTACAAATGGCAGAGCTGGCAGGACAATCACAGTGTGAATGGAGGCTAATTAGCTGGAGCCTAATGCCAGTTTACTAACACCTGTATTAGCGTGCTCACTCGGCGGGGAGTCTGGACTGGCCAACAAGCACTAATCCCCGATAAAGCCAAAGTACTCCTCCCAAGAACTGTCATTAGCATAGTCTGCTTTAGCCAGCTGTTGCTAAAATAAACCTGGAGTAGATAGCGTTCCACTGTGGTGTTGACGCAGAGAAGGAAAATTGAAACAATGGATTTTAGGGCATCTGCATTTCAATACAATAGGTTTCCTTCAAGCAGGGACATTTGACACTTTCAAGGATCTTTTTTGGTGAAATCCAATGACCCAGGGTCAGCATTTTTGAGTTTTTAGTGCTAGAAAATATGATATTAGTGGCTGCTACAAATATCCAAACCTGAGTACTGATGATGATGATGATGTGATCCAGAGAACCATCAGCCGTCAGAAACCTGTAAACAAAACCAAGCCACCTTCAGTAATGTCATAATATAAAACGTTTCAGTCAATTATTTGATTTCTTTGACAGTGCTTAAGTAGTGATGTTCAAATCAAATTTCCCGTTGTTGTCTTCCGCTCACATCACCACATTGAGGAAATTTTTAATACATAAAAAATGTATTAAACTGGATTTTCAGTTGTACATGCATGAAGATGTCTGAGTATTGTGAAGAAATCCAGGTGCATTAATCCAATTTCTGATAATCAGATTACTGACCATAGCACATTATGCTGTTGATGATGATCACTTGAACAATCTGATAACTCCAGAAATTGGATGACTGGATTTGCTGCTCTAATTGGGTTTTAATAGTGTTTTGAAGTGTATATTTTGGGGACATTTGGCAGTTGATAGCAGTAAATACAAAGTGCAGTGAAGACAGTAAACATACACTAATGAAACATAAAATAGAAATGGCGAAAAAAAAGGAAATGTGCTATTTATATAAGTATTTATTTACACGCGCATATAGTATAAATATATGTATATTTAGAGCATTGTGTGTGTATTTTTGTAGTATTGATCATTTCTTTATGCTACTTTTATTATACTTGCGTGGAGCATCTGGCAGTCTAAGTGACTGAATAAAAAAAGGTGAATATCTAACACATGCTGCTGCAGACTAGTATTAACTTCAGAGCTGTGTACAGAATCCTCTTGTTTGTGGTTTCCTCAGACCTTCCAGGCGTCCCAGGCCTTTGGGAACGCTGCCATGTGAAGTCTATGAGCGCTGTGAGCCTCATTCCTTTGCTGCAGTCCTCTCCCACTGCCTGGGTGGTGGACTGATTAGGCGGTATCTGTGTGCGTATCAAGGCAAGTGCGAGGCCAATGTGTGTGTAAGGGATTAACCAGCTTTAGCATTAACGTGGTGACTGGTCCGGCTACATTCCCTCACCGGGCTAATAATTTGAGGGGTGGAGAAGGCGGCCAGTCCATTAGCTCAGTCTGTTTACTCAGCAGACGGCTGACTCTGATCCCCTAATTTCTCTTGCCGATTCCAAGAGGATCTCTGGCTTTTGTGACAGCGGGATGGGAAGATAAAGGATGGGAGCGAGGGGCACATTGATGCAGAGATCAGCGTCCTCGGGACATTCTGTACACTTACCAAACTAATCAGTGTGAGTAAACACAGCGAGACATGTCGAGGGCTGCCGGGTAAAAGGCCGGGGTCTCCGGGGTTGATTAGGAAGAGCTGTTGATGGACCACACTCAGTGTCTCCAGGCTCTGATCTGCAGACCACAAGCAGACAACTGAGCAGCTCTGCTCATCTGACTGATGTGTGGTGGTGGGAAATGAAGCTGAAGAGTCAAACACGTCCACGTCTTCAGCGTCTTCTGCTTTATTAGAGGATGTTCTGTTGTCTGTGTGCACGTTAACTACGCAATCATCATATTTGATGCAGATTATCATCAGATGTTATTGGAGCATCATTTATACATTTTTTGCTGCTTTAATGTTATTGGTTCAGTTATATGTGATTAAAAACAAAGGACTTGACATTGGCTTTAAACACTGAACATATTAACTCATAAAGACACAGAATGACTTTTGCATCAGATCCCAAATGAATTTTTCTCTCTATTTAACTTTTCCTAAGCGATTTCTCATCATTTATTAAAATATTACCCTCTTAAATTTGCACTCTGTCCAGTGAAAACCATCTATTTCGATATTTTTTCTGGCTGATCGTGTAAATGTTCATAAAAGCTCATATTAAATTCAAAGGTTATCGTATCAAAACAGAGAAAAACTGAAGAAAAGGTGACTTTTTCAGTAAAATATAGCGCTAACTGATCATAAACCCAGTGTGTCCATCCACTGTGATTGATCCAACTTTGTTTTAACTTGTGAATCAGTGTTGTAGAAGAGTGGTCACTAACCCTGTGTCCTTGAGCTGCTATCCTGCATGTTTTAGATGTTTCTACACCTGAAGGGTTGTTCTGCAGAGCCTGATGATCGGCTCATCACTTACATCAGGTGTGTTAGAGACGGATACATTTAAACATGTGGGGTAGTAGCCCCCGAGGACCAGGGCTGGAGACCCCTGTTGTAGAAGATGACTGTGTTTCCACGGTAACTACAGAGCCTCTGAACATCCAAATATGGTCATATCTGACGACCATAAAAAGATGATAAACTGCATTTTACACCAATTATTTACATAGATGGATAGGATTAGTGGATCAATAGTTTAGATAAGGAGGTGCGTCTGGTCAGCGGTGGATATTTGGGTCTTTATGGATTCATTCTAGTGGGATTAAAAAAAATACACTATATGGACAAAAGTATGTGGACAGTTGTGGGATATAAGACAATAATGACTAATGTCAGAATATAGTTTCATATTATGGGTTAAACACCATTGCATTGGTTATTTTGGTTTAAATTGTTGTATTTGCTTCTAAAATGCTTCAGAGATATTTTCTTAATTTTCTTTCTTTCTTTTTTAATTCATGACAATGATTTTAACTGTTCTACCTCTACATTTATTAAATATCCTTCATACTCTGTATTTTCTACCAAAACTGACCATCTTCTTTCTTCACATCTCACTTAAACTTTACAGAAATGTTGATATTTTTATCTGAACTCATCATGAACAGGAACATCCTACAGCTGTAGACATGATGTGTCCCTATATTTTTGTCCATATAGTTTATAAACATGAATGTTCCCTGAATTTTTAACAGGAGATTTTTCTTCCTAAGTGAGATGTAAAGAAAGTAGAAGGGTAATTATGGAAGAAAAGAATTATTTGCAGTCAAAGCACGAATATATTTTAGAAATTTAGAGGTAGAGCATTTAAAAGGCATGTAATGAAACGGTTGAGCTTCTTTGGGTTGAATTAACTTTAATGCAGAACAGTTTTGTCCAAATGGTGTGAGCTCAACTGAACCTGAACCACAAAAAACCCTGGAATATACAGTCCTGTTCTAATATCCACACATAAGCGTTTGTCTGTGTATTTAATCCAATCTGATATATGTGAAGTATGAACAGCAGGAAAAAGTAAAGTTTAAGGTTAAAAACACTTACTAAAGCTGTGCCCTCCCTTTGCATTTAACATGTCTTTAACTGTTTTTCCAGACAATATGAGATTTATTGAATTCATTTTCTGCTTTATACCAGGTTTTATTCAACACACGTCAGGTGTTTCTTTGCGCTGCTTCACGTCGTAGGGTCAGAGGTCAGTACATAGTGACTTAAACTTTTACAATACATTTACTTCAGGTTTTTTTTGTTTCTTTTAAACTCGTGCACATATTTCCTGTACCTTCTTGTTTTATGTGATGAAAAGCGAATGAGATAAACAAAGATAAAGGTGGACTAAGACTTTTGCACAGAACTGTCAGTACTGGCGAAAAAACCATTAAACAATGTTCATTAATTGGTATCGTAGACAAAAATCAGCGCCCCTTGTGCGTTACAGTAAAACAGGAACTGTGGTCTGGACCAAAGACTTGAATGGGAAGTCAGATGAGTCCTGACACATGGGGTTTGTATTCTAATAAGCCATCAATCATCAGATCCTGAGCCTCTTCCCAGAGGAATCCTCTTCTGTCAAAGCACCGAGACTCGACACTGTCTTCATTTTAAGTGGACATCAGATCAGATGTCACTATCAATTCCCCGAAGCCGCGACCTCTCCTAATACCCCTCACAGCCAATTAGAGAGAGTAACGCCGGCAAACCTTCAATGGTGGCGAGCGGGCGCTGCACTGGGATACACATGCTACCCCGCTAGCCGCTGTCAGAGGGGCTAATGGGCAATCACAAGGGGGCTTATGTTGCAAATCTGCTCCAGTCTACTGGGGATTCCTGTCCACTGCAGCCTGTGTGAGCAGCTTATGAGCCGGTAATGGGTGCTGTGGTGGAGATCTGAGGCGGCCCGGGGGGAATATGGTGTCAAACTGGTCCAGGCCTCCTCAGGCTAAAAGGAGCTTTGATAGGGAAAGTAGTGGAGATCAGAGAACAAGGAGGAACAGGTCCCTGCTGATGGGATGTGTCACTACTAACTTGTCCAGAAGCGCATGACTCCTTCTGTAATACAAACAACAGAGGCAGAAAGAGCCGCGGAGGAAACTGAAGTCTTTATTCACTCTAAGCAAATATTAAATTATCCTGTAACGTATAAAAGTCCAGGCTAGAAAATGGCACCACATCACACACATATGTTTTGGAGTTGCAAGGCACTAGAACCGTTTTGGCAACAGGTACATGATATCCTGTGTGAGATTCTGGATTATAAAGTCCCTTTTACATGCAAGTAAAAAAGACCATTACAAAAAAAAAACTGGTTGAAACCGGTTACACCAAATAAAGAACAATTGTTGTGTATTATTAATGAAATTCAAGGGATGGAAAAGATGACGAACAAACTGAAACTGAAAGAGGAGTTATATGAAAGAAAGTGGGTGAAATGTGAATGTCATGTAATTATTATACTTGGTCTTTACTACACACCCCACTGTTAAATGGGCCCACTTTTGTTCATGTTTTATTTTCTTTTTCCTATTTCCTATTTAATATGTAGATTGTGTTTGGCAGAGTGTAAATGTAGATATTTTGAATGTACCTGATGAGAAATTCTGATAAAAAAAAAAAAAAAAAAAAGTCCAGGCTACAGATACAGATGATGAACAGATTATTGATCCATCCATCTATGTGATCCACTATTAGCAAGTAAATAAATGGTTTAATGTTTTTGTAAGTTTTACGGAGATGAAACCTGAGGCTTATTCCTATTTTTATCTCATCTTCATTAGCAATTTCTTCAAACATCTTGTCTGACAAACGTACTGGTCTGATTTATTTAATATTTTATATGTATTTTCCTTGGGTCAATGTCTACAAAGTTTTTTCACAGTTTTGAGAAATTTGGATTTTGTTTATAAAAATATTTGAAATACACCTTTACTTAGAACGGGCCATATTTTGATTTTTTTTTTTTTTTTTTTTAAAAAAAGGAAATGGTTAAAGATATGAATATAGTTAATATTAAGCACTGATAGGAAGTCATGTATGGACTTTAAATTTGGGTTCATGACTTTTGCCCTGGAGTAACCTTGAAGGGTCAAACTCAAGGTCACCTGTGGTTATATCTGAACAGTCTTCTTCTATGAAGCTGCTGATTGAATTTGTTTCAAACCCTTTATTTAACTTCCTTGGGACAATGTTTACCTATTATTATTATTATTATTGTTATTATTTTATTAAGATGAGATAAGATAAGACTTTATTGATCCCACCACGGGGGGATTTCACAGGTGAAAGACTCAATGTACAATAAACAAGGAAAAGACGGGTAGAAAAAAAGCACAAATGACAAGTAAAAGAAAATGAGAAGTTTAGTATTTGTAATTAAATTAAATGTAATTAAATGGTATTTACATTTTATTTTTTTTTTTACATGATGTGTTGTGTGTGCTGGGGGGTGTTGTTACTGTGTACTGTTATATATTCTTATGGCTGTGGGAGGAATGACCTGTAGACGTGTTCCTTGTACTGAGGATGTAAGAGTCTGGTGCTGAAGGAGCTCAGGGGCTCCACAG
>JAPSES010000001.1:22517242-22528443 GCA_029822895.1 Maxillicosta whitleyi
CAGATAATAATATTGTTAAAACTGCACTTAAGACATTTCAGGTTGTTCATATTTCCTCACATTATTCACATGTTTTGGTGTAAATACATGTAAATGTTTACAGAGTTGTGAGTATTTAATAGATATTATGGTAGTATTTTACAGATTTGACCCAGTTTAATTGAATTGTTCTGTTTATGGAACTGAACTAAAATGATTGTTAATATATTAGTTTAATTTTAGCATTTCACAAAGTCATCACAAGGGATTTTAATCTTTCATCCCTTTTGTTATAGTTAAAAACAACTGAGTGGTAATGCTAATCTTCTTCACGTCATTGGATAAACCAGCGTTTTTTTCCCTTTATGTGCATTTACTTTTTTCTCAAGGGAGAATTTTTTTAAACTGTAGGTCACAAACATTTAATAAAAATGCATTTTAGACACATTTATACAAAGACTTTTTATGTGTTTAGTAAATCTCAGACCTTAAACATCCAATATTTACCTCAAAAGAAACTGAATTTAATGGACATATTTACTGTGATGGTTCTACACTTTGATAATTAATTGAGTTTTACCACAAAAAATGGTAAAACAATAAACTTGATGAAAAATTTTTTTTTTTTTTTTTTTTTTAGTATCATATAATTTTATATTCAGGTAATTTATTATTATTGTCTTAAAGGTTTAGTTTTTTGTTTCAGTGTTTTCTTTTTCTCAGATTTAGCTTTTACCCATTTTAATGTTTATCGCCAAAAACATACATTATTGAAAACATTTTAATGATTATAACCTGTTTAATGTAGGCTATACATACATTTCTGTTTGTCATGTTCTGTCCAGAAATTAATACATTTAAGAACTTAAATAAAAATGTAACTAAAGATAAATAAAAAAAACATAAAGAAGCATCTTTTAACTTTTGCTAAAGGCCAAAAAATCAGACTTTAAACTGGCAAGAAATAAGGATTTAATGTTTATTGTGATACCGAGTCATATTTAATACATTCTTTTTGCGTTTCTTTAGCCTCTGTCGTCTGTATTTCTGCCGTGTTTCTTTCCTTTGTATATTCCTGTGGTGTTCCGTTCGACAGCTGATCGTTGTGGAAGTTCTCGTCTGTTGTCTTTCTTCCTGTCGACTCATGAGCTTCTGACACGGCTGCGTCCTCTGCTCAGGCTAACCATTAGCCTGGTCGTCTAAAGGGCCTAGTTAGCGCTGTCGTGGCTGTCGCCATCTCTGTCAGCAGTTTCCTGCTGCAGAGGAATCCACTGGTGACTCTACAGGATGAGTTTACAAAGGTCACTGAGTTACTGAGTAATGCAGGACACATTCTACTGCCGCTTCATTCTTTTCACAACACTCTGCATTTACATAGTGCAAATGGGGCCAATGGAAGCACATTGGCATCTATATTATAAAAAGGAAGTGGACTGTGTGTGTGTGTGTGTGTGTGTGTGTGTGTCTCGAACATCGCACTAAATCCGTACAGAGCTGACTGCTGCTTTTTGTCATATTTATGTATTTTTGATTCCAGGAAGAGACTCGTGAAAATGCAAGTAGATGGGGCCAATATTTTGGGAGATATTTGTAATTTTGGACTGGATAGCTTAGTGGTTTACACCGCTGACTTTGGTGTGGAAGGTTGCCAGTTCAAATCCCAGGTGGGCCCTTGGGCAAGGCCCTTTACACTACACATGCCTATACCTTGTAATTTTGGATAAAAGCACCAGCCAAATGTAATGTAGTAATAATAACAGTAGCCTTACATTCACGGTGTTATGGCCTTGATGGTTGACAGGAAGCACAGTACCGTGGTGCATGATGGGAAATGGAGTTAAAAACAAGATCCACACATTTGATAACTTCAGTACCTAAATATCGGTATGATGTACCTGACTTATGTTATTTCAACTTTACAACGCCGGAGTCTCGTCTGCTATAACTGTACATACGTACTGTATACTGTACGTACAGTAAGTACAGCATCTTAGTTTTTACTTTATTTTATTAATATGGAGTATAATACATGTATTTGGATAGTTGTTTAGAGATTTAGGGGGTATTTAGGGGTACTAAAGGGTTAATTCCGACTTATGTGGAAATTTGGGTTACGTCAACAGCGTAGGAACGGAACTCCTTCATAACCTGAGGACTACCTGTATTTTAATTAATACACTTACAGTCTGTACATACAGCAACAAGGAATATTTTAAGGGTTAATCTGGAGTGACTGGAATGTGTGGAAGTGTGTGATGGAGGTGAACGGGGTGGAGGCGTCTCAAAGATCTGGGCGTGAGTCTTTCCACGCAGACGGTTTGATTGACAGCGTCTGTCACAGGCGATGAAGTCGAATTCCCTGTCGGTCACATGCAAGAGAAGTTTACAATAAAGTGTAAGTCAGCCATTAATTGTGTTTGTTTGGTTGTTAATTAGTCTGCCTCTTCCCACTGCAGTGACGTGACATAACCTTGCCTCCTAAACTTACATTTCCATCCTTAAACCCCCCTGCGTCCCACTCACTGTCATGCATTCTGGAGCTTTCTATGTAAAGCCAAGTGGGCCGAGTGGCTGAATGTTGCCTCCTTATGGTGCAGGCTGCTTTAACCCATTCATATTCAGCCTCTGCGTGGAGGTGCACAGCTTTGCATATTCCTGGGTCCTCGGGGACGTGGGCGAAGGCAGGCCTACCTTTGTCTGCACCTCAGCCTCTAGACCTGGGGGAGTTCTTTAGCTCTGATCAGGCCCCATTTAAACAAGTGAAACAAAACCAGCATTTAAATCAACCAGGTTCCCTCCGTCAAAGATTATCTGCAAGCTGTTACCCTTCTGCTCCTGCGGCCGCGGTAGATGCTAATTCCTCAGGTCTTTACATTACTTTGAATGCTTTATTTGCTCTCTTCCTGCCAGAGATCATAATGACATTAAATGTCACACTCTGGATCGAATGAAGATCATGCATTCATACATGTATTATATTCATGTGTGTTAAGGGCTGCACTTTTTTTCATATCGATGTGAAAACTGGAGGAAAGTGTTTGGATGTGACTTCTTAATTTTCTTTTGATGCTTATGCTCTTCATTTTTTAGCTTTTGTTTTAACTTTCTCTTATTGTTTCAATTTCTTTATCTCTTTTTTTTTTTGCACTTCGCTTATGCTTACTTTTTTATTCTGCTATTGTCCTAGTATCAATCTATGGCTTTAGTGTAATGTTATGTGTTTCTGTGCCTTTGTAAAACACTTCAAATTGCCTTGGGTGCTATACAAATACATTTTTCTTGCCTCGTGAATATTTCAGCCTTAACTTATAAAGACCCAAACATCCACCACTGACCAAAATCATCTACTCATGTAAAAATATTTAATACCTGTTCATCCACTGATCCTATCAGTACATGTAAATAATTGATGTAAAATAGAGTTTGTGGTCTTTTCGTGGTCATCAGATATGACCCATCTGGATGTTCTGAGGCTCTGTTGTCACTGTAGAAACACTGTCGTCTTTTACAACATTGATTTAACAACAAAACCCATACAATGACAGTGGATTTTCAGTTAATGATATTATTGATATTTTGCTGAAAATGTCGATTTTTAGTCAGTTTTCTTTGAATTTACACTGAACATCTACATGATCGGTAATTATCAGACAAAAAGCATAATTTACACTGAAAAATGCAAAAAATTCAATGGTGATATAACAATAAATGGTGATAAATCACTTAAAAAAGGTTAAATGGAGATAAAATTAATTTTGGAACACAAAAGTAGCACTGGGTCTTTATGGGTTCTATTCCTATGGAGACACGATGGAGAATCCATCCAACTCCAAAACCACTGTGGATGGAGTGGAAACGATGAAACCTACAGTACAGGCAGTAGAAAATTTAAAAAACAAAACAAAAAAACTCAAACTCGTAGACGATTGAAGAAGATAAATTGCAAAGCCCAGACAAATAAAGACTTAAAATCAAATAAGTTCACAGGTGGATTTAACTGAGCCAATAGTCCAGATCGTCACTTTGGAAAATTACTAGTGGTGAATATTTTAACCCTTTAACTGAAGCATGAGGAGCTTCTCATTTCTTTAACAAGTATCAGTTTGTAGTACGGGTGTGTTCAAAATATCAACATGGGGATATATTGTCGCAACCTCTTCACGATACGTGTATCAATTCACCAACAAGTTGTGAATTCCTGATGTAATTCTCTACCAGAAATCTATTCTAAGTGACTCCTGCCCTAAATAAGAACTTTGCCTCGGGATGATTGTACGTTCGTCTTCTTTTGTTTAAGATAGTAGCAGTAGATGAACACCGTGGAGGTTTGGCATCAGCCTTAAACCAGCGTCTTACAAGAACTATATTGTATTTTATGATAATTTCAACACGTGAGAGCAGACTTTACTAGAATCATGCATCAGAAGCTGAACACTCATCAATGGAGACAACTTTGTGGAAACTGTAGAATTATTGCTTTTATTTGTCTGAAAACTGTAATGGAGACCAAGCTAGTGACGCTCATGGAGGTTCAGGGATTTCCATTGGTCAGATGTTGACAATGAAATGTGTGAAAATGTCGGGTAGGTGTTGATTTTGTTGAATTGTATATGAAAGATGTGAAAAGCAACATGAGCAGGCAGTCGTTACATTCCTCTAATAAATGAATTTTTATTTGGAAAACCTTAATATTACATGCGTCCGTGCTTTGCAGAAATGGCAATTCGGTGGAGTGGGCGGTCCGCTGTAGCAAACGGACCCTCTGGTTAGTTGTCTTTTTTCGTCCAACTGTTATTTTCTTTTTAATGACACATTCAGGCACTTCACTATCATCCTCAACAATAGATCTAATATAGGCAGCCCCTAAAAAAAGATACTTTAAGCCCCTCCAGGCCTCTCCCTCACCTCTGTTCCAATCATCTCATACACTTGTGAGGAACTATGGCTAAATTAGGCTGCTTAGAAAACGAGAAGTGCCTTAATTAAAACTCCAAAATCCCCCCTCTCGGCTTTATTGTCCCCCCTCTCATCCTCGTCCTTCACCGCCGCCTTGTCTCATCCAGCGGACAGAAGGGGGGACGTCGTTGACTTGCTCTCCAAGGCCTTCACTTGTTTGGGGGGCCTCAATAGAAACACCCCGAAAGATACAATGACCCGGCAAATTAAAGGAATGACTGTCCAAATTAAATCAAGCAGTTCAGCCCCATGCCGGCTTCTTCTGCAGGGTTTCCCATAAGCGAGAGTTTGAGCGTTGGAGCTGAAAGGCCGTTTTCTTCACAGTCCTCCTTGAGATGCTACTTCTTGCTAATTAACTGGTGCTCTTTGTCATCTCCTCTGTGAGCACGAAGGACCTCGGAGCCACTGAATGGAGCTTTATCAACCGGCGACCACTGCCAACTGTCTCCTCAGTCCACGCTCATTGTTAGATGTTGCGATAGCGGATGAATTGATGTGTTTTTATTAATTAGCCGACGTGAAAGAACTGTGGAGATCCTTTACTTAAAGAAAAAAAATAAGGGTATAGACGTAAATTATATTCCATTACAAGTAAAAGTCCTGTGTGAAAATGTATCCTTAAGTAAAAAAAAAAAACACAAATGTTGACTTAAATATTGAAGTGAAAGTTCTGTTTTGGTTCTGGGTGATTAATGCAATCAATCACAGGGTTTGATGTGAAAGTCGGCATTTCTCTACAGTTTTCCTTTTGCTTTTTTATCGTTTGTCTTCAGTAAATTAGCACTTTAAAAAACCTCCTTGTGGACAGCAGTGCCGTTATTTTCGGCCTCAGCCGTCTGGTCAATTTATTTATTACAATCTATTTGCATTGTCTTACGTTATTGTCATGTTGTTTGTATATATTTGGGTGATAATTTTAAAAAACAATTTTTTTTTTGTTTTTTGTCACCAGTGTGTGTGTTGTGTGTTTTTTTTAATTGTGCAAAACAATAAAACAAAACGTGGCAGGAAGTTAAAGGGGTTCTTCATGAATTTGTAATTGTCATGTGCGGCATCAGCTGATAGTTTACATTATAGCTCTGTTAGCTTAGCTCTGTTTTTAGATTGAAAACAGCCACAGAAAAACTACAAATCGCCTCCATTTTCTGTTCAGATTGTGTCGTCAGTAGCTGAACTAAAGATCTGTTTGGAATCTGACAAACAAGGTCAGAACTGTTACAGTTTAGTCTGAACCGTGGATCAACAAATGACAACTTGGCAAGAACATCCCATAATAACTTTATACCTTCACAAGCCACCAAAAAAGACCCTGATGACAGCAGTGTCTTAAATACAATCCTTTTATTTAAGACAGTCAAAATGAACACAGATTTTTGCAATTTGTAGTATTTAACATTTTTAAGTTTTTAAAGATGATACTTCACTTATACGTTTTTCAGTAGTTTGATGTTTATGCAGCTGATTTGTTGATTTTGTGTTGATTCTATATTAAATTCCAGACTTTTCACTGACCTATGCGATATTGCACAGCACATATACAAACTTTAACTTTTGTTAATGTCCTTTTAAAGAAATATTTGTATTGGATTTGTTTTAGATTATGGATAATCTTCATCAGAAACCGAATTAAAGCTGTACAAACGCAGTGAAAATTGATTTTTAAAATAAAATTGCAGATTGCCTCATGAAAGACGTGGGATTATAGGTGATTTGTATGATTTTCACACATTACAGCATAAAAACGTTATGAATATATCAAACTGCTTATGAACTTGATTAAATGCACTTTCCAGCTCTATTAATTTAATTTTGTAGACTTAATGAAGTATATTAATACTGTTAAGACATAATTAAAATCACTGACTGAACCTTTGGAAGGGAACACATGACTGTCACTGATATTTTAACTCTTGCTGATCATTAAAGTGAGTTTTCATTTGAAATGGAAGCAGAGGCCTCATCTTGACATATTGTGTGTTTAAGTGTTTGTCGTGTGTTTGCATGTGAATGCATCCATGATCCCTGGACTCAGGAGACGACCAATCAGGGCTGTCATCTCTAATCTTCCAAATATTGTCCCAGTTCAATGAAAACCGTGAAATTGGAAACATATGTGTCATTATTCTGTAAATCTTTCATTATTCCTTCTCACAGACGGGCAGTTTTTAAACAGTAGTTTTGTCATTTTGTAAGAATGATTTCTCTGGATTAAACTTCCCTCAGATGCATGGGAAAAAGTAGATGTTTATCTTGTTACAACAAACGTTAGCAGTGATTTCCCATCCATCTGTTGGGATTTGAAGATCGTCTCAGATCTAGATATGCTACGCTATTTGGACACACGTCGTAAAAGTAATGCTGTGACTCCCAGACTGTAACGATGAAATCAGATCAATTAGTCTCCAGTCGCTGCCCTGTTTCAAGCCCAGACCCATCAAAGACAAGACGATGGGAAAATATTTAAGCTGTGGATAATAGCTGGAATCACACTGACTCCCAAAGAATCTGGTGCGGAAAAGAATTGGAAGTGCAGCCTTCGCCTCTGTGTGTGGTACAGGCAAAACAATGGGCGGCTGGCTTCAGGGTTGAAGTCCTGGATTCAATAACGAGGTGTAAGAGCAGGTCACAGTCTTTCCGTCCTCAGACCTGCTCATATCTGACCAAATGGATGGAAACTTCAAGTGTCCCATTGAAGCTGTGGCTCTTCAGTGGCGAGTGAAAGTTTCGAATTCCTGTTCTTGGGTTTGTTGTCTTTGGAGTGGACACTCTCTCGGGTCTTTGTGCTCTCCTTGACCTTTAGTGTCTTATCATTTGACCCCGAGGAGCAGAGGTCGCCTTGGAATAGGTGACCCCCCTCTTCCTCCCCACCGGGTCCATTCTACACCAAGAGGTCTCTGAAGAGTCTCCAGATGAAGATAAATCTGAGGTAAACCCTGATGCAGCTGTACGCAACCACCTGAAGACGGAGGACGGAGACAAATGGAAGGAACGACTATTTTAACAGTCTGCACACAAAAAAAAGAATTGTAGAGACTGTATGGATAAAGCAGATTAACCCTTAAAGACCCAAACATCCACCGGCAACCAAAACCATTAACTGATATAAACTGTTTGATACCTGTTGATTCATTAATGCTATAAATACGTGTAAATGATTGGTGTGAAATACAGTTTTTCATCTTTTAATGGTCATCAGATATGATCCATTTGGACATTCAGAGGCTTTGTAGTTGCCATGGAAACACTGTCATCTTCTACAACATTGATTTACCAGTCAATGACAGTGGATGGACACACTTATTTTATTAGAGGCCGGACGATATATCAGGCCAATATATTGATTTTTTAAAATTTTTTTCAATATCAGCCATTGACCTTTATTAATTTTTTTTTTTTTGAAAGCCAATATTTGATCAATAGTAAACATCTATAAGACCTATGTACCTGTGTGGGCAGCACTTGGAATTAAATAAATTTTAATAATACTATGTTTATGTGTGTTCATAATCAAATTTATATTGCTACATAAAAATCTTTCTTATAAGAGTTTCAATTGTACTTGACAGTCAATGTGGGTTTTTTTTTTTTTTTTTTTTTTAAATCAGCCTTAAGTATCGGCCTCAAAGATCAGCTGTAGAGTATTTAGTTTTCTTCTGTATCAGACACATAATCAGTTGATCGTACCTGACATGTTTCGGTGGTAAACTTCCGTCTTCGTCGTACAGAAGAAAACTAATTAAAGTATAAGAACATAGACACTCTGAATTTTGTTGGATTAATCTGCTGTAAATATCGGCTAAGCAAATTTTAAAAAATATCGGCATCGGCCTTAGAAAAACCTATATTAGTCCACCTCCATATTTTATGTTCAGTTAATTATATATTTTGCAGGGAAGAAAAAAACTTTTTCTTCATTTTTTTCTGTTTTTGATATAATAACCCTCAACTTTAATCTGAGCTTTAATGAACATCTACATGATCAGTGAAAGAAATGTAGAAAAATACTAAATTTTAGAATAAATGGTTAAAAACACAGAAAAACTTATTTGGAAACTAAACCCACAGAAAACAATGAACCTCAGAGATGGTTGTTCTTTCACAAAGCGAGGCGGACTTTGGTTCCTTAAAATGGACACAAATGTTTTTATTTTCCGTTGTCAGATGAAAACAATCCTTTAATAAAACACAGCGCATGTTAGTAACGTATTCAGAACTTCCAATTCTGTTCTTCAACCTCAAAATAGTTGCATGACTTTAAAGCTTTTCTGGTAAAAAATTAGGAAAATAGAAGGTCGACGCTTCAAACGGGTTATTTTTTTGGAGTTCAGATCGTAAAAAAAGTCTAACACAAACAGATAAAACAGTAAATGTCAGTGCGGCGGCAGATGACGGGTGTGCTGTGGTTTTCTTCCACCCGGATGTGGACCGTCAGCTGGTCCATTTACCCTGTTGAAACTCTGTGATGCATGATGACTGTCAGGACGCTCGGCTCTTTGGTCGTACCCCCCACCTCTGATTCCAGGAACGGTCAGACTCCTGCATCTCAAAGTCACTGTTGAGCACTGGGAGCCACTGGTCCCCGTCCTCGGTCCCACTGGGGCCTGGAATTGATCCCATCACGGCGTTAAGAAGAATCCAACAGGCAGTAGGTGAGGCGACCTCTGCTCCGGCAGCCTCCCCCTCTTCTGCCTGTCTGCTCTCCAAACCATCACAGGCCGATCCCTTTGACCATCTCCCGCACTCCATTTCCCCCTTTCTTCTTCTTTACGCCTCTTCTCTCCTCGGTTTAGCATCCGTGTTGAGTTTAGAGCAACTTAATGAGGGAGAAGTGACACAGTTGTTCCAGATTAGAGACGTCCAAAGGTACTTTCATGCTCTTTTTCTCAGAGCCAACAGCCAGTGAACAAAGAACCATCGGGCAGTAAATGGTCTCTTATGATAAACTTATGACCAGGATGTGAGGTTAAGTCTGTTCACTGGAATCAACATAAGCCATGGCACAATGGGCAGGAGAAAAGTAAGTTGTCTGGGTCGATTTGCTCGGGCGGGGTCGTCTTTGGGCCAATGATAATGTTTCTACCGCTTCAATGCGAACATGGATAAAACGTCAAAAGCTAAAGGCTCTAAATAGTAGCTGTATTTCAATTAATCTGTAGCTAGAAGCAGTTGGAAACTGCATGAAACATTACATTTATCCAAAGGGACTTACAATAGAGGACATAAACATAGTATATAGCACTTGCAGATACAAGTGCACAGGAAATACAGGTAGTCCTCGGGTTATGACGTACCCAACTTACGTTATTTTGGATAGTTATTTAGAGAGTTAGGGGTAGTAAAGGGTTAATTCCGACTTAGGTGGAAGTTCAGGTTACGTCGACAGCGTAGGAACGTAACTCATTTGTAACCCAAGGACTACCTGTATATAGGACAATAGGTGCGACTGCCGACTGGGGATAGTAGGTTTTTTTTGTTTGTTTGTTTTTTAAGCGCTTTCGCACAGGGTTTGGTAGAGTAGACCGACATATCCACACACGCCACACAACATACCACAGTCTCTACCCCGGGTCTGGGCAGCTCAGACATCAGTGCAGTAAATAGTCTTTAAAGAGGAGAGTCTTTACGTGAAATGCATTTAAAGATCTGTCCATACTAACGTGGATCATTTTCCACATATATTTCCTTCATCCATTTTTCCAAAAAGAAACTCTGTCCATGTGACGGCACAAAATCACCTAAACATCTCCATAAAAACACCAAGTTCCTGAGGTTCCGTCAATGTTCACTGCAAAAAACAATTAAAAAGAACCAGATGAAACTTTGGGTTCACATCTAATGTCGACTGATGCAAAATTGTAGAAAAACAGAAAATATACACGAAAGGCAGAGATCTGAAACACTGTCGGATACCGATGCATTTGACCAGTAACAGCAAATACCAGCACAAGTTTCAAATGAGTGTTATTTATAAGGCTGACAGCAGCAGGACTGACGCCCAGTCCACAGTAAACAGTATTTTTCTTATCATTGGCTTTCCTCATTCAAGGGGAAAGAAAATGTGTCCACATCACTGTCATTTTATAGAATGTTTCCATCCACACGACAATGAAGAACTGAATATAAACTGGTCCAAAGTTTTAGACCAGGGGGGTCAAACTCATGTTGGTTCAGTTCACATCCAGCCCAATATGACCTGAAGTGGGCCGGATCATTAAAATAATAACATAATAATATAGAAATTATATCAGTTCCACAATTATATGTGT
>JAPSES010000001.1:22566204-22576846 GCA_029822895.1 Maxillicosta whitleyi
ATCATATCAATTTAAGACGTGGATGAACGTAATTTATGACCTTAAATGGAAAATCTGAATGTTTTTATGACTTTTTATGGCCTAAAATTCATATGATTAAATTTAAGACTTTTTATGACTCTGTGGAAACCCTGATTATGGGATGTATAGCATTACATTGGTTCGTTTTGTTTGAATTATTTTTGTTGCCAAAATGTCTCAGAGATGGTTAATTTCTTTCAACATTGATTTTTTTAAAAAAAAATGTATCCATCACTATGATTTTAAATGTTTTTCCTCTTAAATTTCTAACATATTTTTCCTACTCTGACTAAACGATCATTTTCTACCACAACTAACCATCTGCTTTCTGGAGGATAAAAATCTCCCATTAAACTTTATAGGAAATATTGATGTTTTTATCTGAAATTCTCACGAACAGGAACATCTAACAGCTGCAGACGTGTCCCAATATTTTTGTCCTTGTAGTTTATAAACATCAGTATAAAACTATCATATAACATTTGTTATTATTGTTTTATGTAGCAGACACACCTGAAACACCTGAATTCAATGTGTCCCAATACTTTTGTCTGTACAGTGTAGGAGTGTTTAACCCTGCACCAAAAGCCATTCAGTGCATTAAAGCTGTTTGTGAAGATGCTGTATGTCGGTTCAAATCCACTGTGGTGCTGATGTGCCTTTGTACTCACCGTGGAGTAGATGGAGGAGGTGCTGGAGACCAGAGACAGCGAAGACCCATGAACTGAAGAAACAAAAGCACAAATACAAACGCAGATCAGAGCAAGTCCACGTGTGCACACATGAACAGGACTAGGATCAGACCGGTCCACCTCCACCCTCCTGTTCCTGTCAGAACAGTGGGGGCTCCACGGTCACAGATAAACCTCCCACTCATTAGTGTACGACTCATGACGGCCTCTATCTGCTCATGACTCAGCCGGACGTCACAATGAACGCTCTGTTTCCATCTGAAGTGGATCAGATCAGGACTGAGATCCTGCAGATCCAGACAGTGAGGAGTACGGAGAACCACATTAAAGGAGGACGTGAACATCATCTGGTTCAGACTCTACATTAGGGTGATTGATTCATCTATCACGAAAAATAACAGAACGAATGAATACAGACCAGAAGTTGAATTTCACCTAAACTAAAACTTTTAAGTGAAAATACTGGAGGATTTTATCAGGGTTTACATGGTTCCACATTAACACTGACGTATAAAAACAAGACAGATTCAAGTAGAAAATACACTCTATTCACCGTTTGGTAAAATTTGCAGAGAGTTTTAATTTTGTTTCTAAATCAACCATTTTGGAAAATATTCTGTCAGTAAAAATAGAAGAACGTGTTCTAATCTTGTGTAATTCAGTTTTATGGACATTATGACTCCAGTTTGTTTTGAATTTAGTTAAATTCTTCCAATAGAATTAAAAATTAAATTCTTCAAATAGGAAGCAAGAAGAGGAAGAAAAACAAGAAGAGCAAGAAAAAAAGGAAGAAGGAAGCAGAAGAAGTAGTTCAAGAAGAAGATGGAGGAAGAGGTTGAAGAAAAGCAAAAAGAAGAGGAAGAAGCGCAAAAAGGAAGGAGGAGGAAGAAGAAAAAGAAGAAAGAAGCAGAAGTGCAAGAAAGGAGGAAGAGGAAGACAAAGAAAAACAAGAAGGAAGGAGAAGGAAGAGGAAGAAGAAAAATGAAGAAGAGAAAAAAGGGAAAGAAAGGAGGAAGAAAAACAAGAAGGAAGAAGAAAAAATAGAAAAATATCTGATTTACACCACAAAATACCAAATGTAGAGGGTAATATTAAAATAAATAAAAGGTTAAATGTAAAAACCATTTGGAAATCACAACAAAAACACTGACTGTGACTAATTAAGCATTTGTAAAATTATATATTTTAATGGAACAGTTTAGTTTATTTAACTAAAGGAGTCTGGAACCTTCTAACTGCCATTAGAAAACACCTGTTAGTTTGACATGAGAATAACACAGATTTGTTTGGGTTAATTCCGACTCTTATCTGTTCGGTTTAATTATTAATTCTTCTCTAAACATTGTGAGTCATTGTGTCCTGATTATGTGCATTTTTTTGGTTTTGTTTTTTTTGTCGATTAAGCAGCGTTTCCTTAAAGCAGGAGGAGTGACTGCGTTGGAACTGACAAAGATGTGACTTTTGTCCTGTCAGTCACTCAGGTAACGTTACACCCCTCTAACATGCACACAAACTGCATGACCTTCTGCACATAGACATGGGGGGTGGGGGAGGGGCAAGACAGCCGTAGGGGGAGAAAGTGGTGTTGGAGGTTTCTTGTATGTCAACACGTCTCTGGCTGTGAGCTCTGTAATCATCGTGTTCTCAGGCAGCTGGAGACACATTCGACTACTGGGGGGTCACGATAATAACAGAGAGCGGTGGCGTTTTCCTGCGTGTGCTCGTCAGGCGTGGGTTAAAACAGTCCACGGCACCGAGGAAAGTCCGATCAGTTAAAGCTGGAGGCTTTTTTACACTTTTTTTTCTCTGTCTCTCTCATTTTGTTGTACATAAGTATAATGACAATAAAGGCATTCTGATCCGATCTATTCTATTCTATTCTATTCTGTCCTATTTAATTGTATTCTATTCAGTTCTATTCTACACACTGACAGAGGGTCGGGGGTGATGACTGACTCTTTTTTTTGGAGGATATTTTGCACATGTTGCCTTGAAAATGTTGAGTCAGATTTGTTTTGTTTCACTCCACCTCGCAGGTCTGAGTTTTCTCCAGACTCCAGCTCGGCGTTCTAAACCCTGCCGGAGCAGGGAGTCTGTCTGCTGGTGGGAAAGCTGGCCTCGGAACCTTTTCCCAATAAGCTTATGGAGAAAACAAAGTTGAAGCAAAGCAGATTATGGATTTCCAAGGGGATGGAGGGCTGTTGTAATCCGCCTCTGTGTTCTCTAAACAAACGGCATAATAATTCTTCTGGCAGGAGGACACGGAATAAAGCAAGGGGGGGGGGCATTGTTAAAACAGGATTACACCTAATTAAATACTTCACAGAAACTACATCCAGGACTCACACACAGAGTTTTCCTCTTACCTTCTTCGAATCCGTCCCTGAAGGAGCCCGATCGGCTCATGGTGCGAGTCTTCTCGTCCAGAGACATGCAGGAGTTCCTCAGTCTGTTGTCGCCACAGGGGTCGAACGGGACATCCTGATTGGTCAGGCTGTTGTTACGGAGACCGGCGATGTTGACCTGAGCCGTGGAGGTTGGACTGGAAGCTGTGAAAGCAGCAGAAAAAGTCCCGTTTCAGTCCTGACCTTGGACTTTATCGGATAAAATACTGAAAAGTTTGACAACAAAGTCATAATGATGTCACCGAACACAAGGTCAAACTGTCATTTTACTGTCAAACAGCCAACAGTGAAAGTCGTCAGAAGTGTATACATGACATATTTTTACCTTCAAATATAAAAAATTACCTAAAATTCTCATGAGTGTTCAGACTAAACAGCTGTGAAGTTCTGCCAAACATGTAAATCTGTTGGATTGTACAGATATAAGGAAAACTAACACCACAGGGCGTTTGATTAAAGTATCAGAAAGTGATTAGATGGGATGAGAACCATGAAGAAACAACTTTGAGAGTGAAAAAAAAAAAACATGATAAAACATAGAGACCACTGTTTTCTCCACTGGACTCTGCTGTGAATGAAAAGAATGGGGTTTGTTTCTGAGGTTAATGAAGGTATAAATTTATTATGGGATGTTCTCGTCTTTGCTAAGTTTCCGTTTGTTGATCCACGGTTCCGACTAAACTGTTACAGTTCTGACCTTATTTGTTGGACTTCGCACAGATCTTTAGTTCGGCTACTGACGACACAAACCGAACAGAAAACAGGTGATTATTGGTTTGACTGCAGCTGTTTCTGATTAAAAACAGAGCTAAGCTAACAGAGCTATAATGTAAACTATCAGCTGACACAGCATGTGACAATTACAAATTCATGAAGAACTCCTACAACTTCCTGCCATGTTTTATTTTATTATTTTGCACAATTAAAACAAAAGATCAAAACACCATAAATTATGCAGGTAATTATGCAGGACACAGTATTATTTATTTTTTTTAGAATTGTTACAATTAACATCTGTGACTTTTACACCTGATGATACCATAATACAGTTGAGTGTAAACAATAATCTTCATACTTCCCTCAGTAACTGCTGCAGTCTGAGGACACACACTGACCCCTGCTGGTCAGAGTTTGGAACATCAACGCAGTGAAGAACCAAAGTAAATCCACATATTTGAGCCATTTGTGGACTTGATTTTTTCACTCTATGATTACTTTTTGGATTTATTTCTCTGAACATGCTCTTTTTTTTTTTAAATCCATAACATGGAAAATTAAAGCTCAGGAGCTAAATGTATGGATGACATCTGTGTGGGCACTTTACAAAAGAGATTTTTTTTTTTTATCTCAACCATTTTTTTTCCTGGTTAAATAAAGAGCAATAATAATAATAATAATAATAATAATACAATTTTCTCTGATACATTTTAATTTAAACATTTTGGAAAGTGCACAGCTTTTTTTTATTTTTTTTATTTTAGTAGCGACTGGATAGGTTAGTGGTTTGCACCACTGACTTTGGAAGTGGAAGACTTTGGACTACAGAAGGCTGCCGATTCTAATCCCAGGTGTGCCCTTGGGCAAGGCCCTTTACGCTATAAATGCCTTTACTGTGAGTCACTTTGGATAAAAGCGTCAGCCGTACGTAATAATAATGTAATAGTAAAAGTGGAACTCTTGTCCCTACAGAGGACAAAAATGCACATCTGTCTTAAATTCCAGTAAATACATGTGTGTTGGTGGGTGGTGGGGGTGTCGGACGTACCAAGCTGTCCAAAGTTGAAGCGCGTCCCCGAGGGGGAGGTGAGGCTGGATCCGGGGGAGAATGGGGAGTTACTGACCGAGTCCTGCAGCCCACTGGTGGAGTGGGAGCGCAGCCAATCACGGGCCTCCTCGTGTCCTCGCAGCTGAGGGGAGGGGCCGTACCTGCACAGAGAGAAACCCACCTTTAAGGTTTGAACAGAACAGAACCGGTCCAGTATGAATCTACGTGATCTGGATTGTGATTCTGACAAATCAAGCGAGGCGGGGGTTTCCTCTTAAGCAGCCGGATTAGTAGCCGGGATCAAACATGGGATGAATCGGACGCTGGAAGAGGAATTACACAACGTGAACACAAACCGATTCTCAGCTATGGGCGACAAAAAAACAAAAACGCAAAAATAAAAGAGAAGCCAAAAGAAATAAAAAGAACTGAATTAATCCGGGGAACTGCACAACACAGTGACATGCCTCTTTACCGAAGCACAACACGACGACAACAACATGTGCCAGAAAATGAAGGAATAAAAAAAACCCAACAGTGTTTTTAACAGCGTGAGAGCAAGGCTTTGGGGAAACAAAAACAGACAGTAGTGTGATCAGTGTGGTCAGAGGGCGGCGGTGAGGCGTGGTCACGGGGGGGGGGTGGAGTCAGTACCTGAGTCCCTTCTTAGGCAGAGTGTTTCTACCACAGTGTGGACCGCTGTGGAGCACAGAGAAACACTTCAGAGGAGGACGGCAAGCAAAGAGGCAAACAAACATGTGACTGAGAACCAGAGAACCAGTCAGACCTCCACATGTTTTCATCCATTACCGACTGGACTGAGCAAAAAAAAAAAAAGCCTCCATCTGTTCACGTGGTTTGATCAGAAACTGAGCCGTGAAAGTTTCATCCCACCAAAGTGGACCGGTTCTGCACACGAGGGCAGGTATTTTCATCACTGATTAATCCTGCAATTATTCTCCCAATTCATTATTTGGTCTATAAAATATCACACAGCAGCTGTTTTTATCATTCCGTCACTGAGTGAACTACACATATTCATCATTCATTTCTGCATTGTCAAAATGAATATTTCAGGCACATATCGTTAGTCTGATAGCACAACTGCACTGTCATACTTTTGGCTAAATTGTGATATCTGTGTAAAATTAAGCAGCAGTGCTAGGGGAGTAAAGTTACACATAGTTACACATTGCAATTTGGTCAAAAATATGACACTACTATAGCAATTATCTTATGAGGCAAATGATATTCAGTTATATTTTTGATATTTTTATGGCACTGCTAATAGCCATCATTTTAATATCAAATATCCAATAAAAACATTCAATTCCAAACTGTTCTTACCAGCTCACAGATATCTGATCGAAATTTCATATATTTAGCCTCATAGCGTAATGGCTTAAGTCATAATTTTGGCTAAGTTGTGATGTCTTTAATGAAGCAGCAGTGGTACGGGAGTTAAGTTACACAGATATTACAATTTGGCCAAAAATATGACAGTAATATAGCAATTATACTATGAGGCTAACTATGAGGATATTCAGTTATATTTTTGATATGTTTATGACACTGCTAATAGCCATAATTTTAATATCAAATATCCAAATGCCTCGTAGCATTAGAGTCATGGTGTAATTACCCAAGATTTTTTCAGGTCAAAACCAATGATGTAAAATGAAGCAGCAGTGTTAGAAGAGTAAAGTTATGTAGATATTACAATTTAGCCAAAACTATGTTTTTCCCTTAAAAACACATACGTCAGCTTTTTTCCAGTTTATTTGTCATTGCAAGTTTATTGTAAACTATTCTATGCAACATTATTTTATGTTTACAGTGATTTTTTTTGTGTTTCCCCAGCGCAAAATGAGAACTAATTAAAGAATGAAATAAAATAAAAAGAAAAAAAAAGATGTCTGATGGATTATTTTGCAGTATGATTGAAATGAGGTATTTCTCCATGTTAAATGTATCACTGACAGGAAGTGTTCAACATGGCCACAGTTTAGAGAATGAAAAATATAATTTCAGTAATACGAATAATTCTTTTAAAAAAAATCAATAATAATTCAGTAAAAAAACATCTTTACATTTCAAAGTCCGCAGACACTAGACACTCATTGTACCCTTAATGTAAATTAGTGGTGAAGAAAATCAAAATAATGTAAAAGACATAAAAATAATAAAATATACAAAATGCAACAAAACCAAAATGAAACAAAAGACAAGGATGAAAATGATGTAAAAAAAAACCCCAACCCCTTTAACCCCTCTTCAAACTGTAAACATGATGAAGACCTTCTATTGGAGAAAACATAACAAAAAGGAAAAATAATAATGAAAAGTCATAATGCCTCTTTAAAGTTGAGTCTGATTAGCACGGATCACGGGGTATAAACATGACCGATACCCTCAGGGCTCAGTCCTGACCTCAGATGGAGAAGCTCTAGTGAAGCAGCAGTGAGCATGCTACGCTCATACCTGCACATACTGAGTCTACCACAAGGTGGCGGTGTGTCAACAGTCACAACAGAGCAGAGCCACCACTAAACAAACACTGAAGCTGCCAGCACACACACACACACACACACACACACACACACACACACACACACACACACACACACACACACACACACACACACTCAGAGCCTGAGGTCCTGAAGGAACCACAAACGACCACAGATACAGACACCGAACACGACCCGCTGATGCACATGGAGACGCACGACGTGGACAAACGTATGTGGACAAGATGAGTTCAGGTGTTTATTATCTAACAGGGTCTGGGATAAAAACAATAATGACTCATGTCAGAATATAGTTTTATATTATGGGATAGATATCATTACATTTGTTGGTTTTGTTTCTAAACTATGTGGACATAAATATCGGGACACATCATATTTACAGTTCATATTACAGTTCATGATGATTTTAGATAAAAACATCAATATTTCCATTTTTAAAAAAATCACCATAGAGAGAAATGAAAATAAAACCTGAAAAAACCTGAATGGATACCTTAAATATCACATATTAGTGTTGGGAGAAATTAAGAAAAAAATTAATCTCTGACAAATTTTAGAAGCAAAAATAACAATTAAAGTAATCAATACAATATTTATCCCATAATAATGAGACTATATTCTGACATTAGTCACTATTTTTATCCCAGACCCTGTTAGAAAACAAACACCTGAACCCAACGTGTCCACACACTGTGGACCAGGTCTCTGTGCAGCAGCAGGTGGTGGTGGGTCAGGACGACCCTCCAGAACCCGACACATTTACCTGTCCTGCTTCCGAGGGAGCGTGTTTCGGCTGAATATAGGGCTAGCCGAGGGGGAGGAGAGGGGACTGATGGGAGACAGGAAGGCAAACGCACAACAGACAGAGAAAGAGAAGAGGATAAAACATGTGAGGAAAAGTCCAACACAATTCACCGATCCACTTAAATAAGAGGTGAAGTCATAGCCTCGGAGCTCGGCTGCGTTTTTCCTCGGAGACATTCCTGTCACGTTACACAGTCAACCTGTCAGAGAGGAATCCGCTACAATGACCACAATGACTGGGTAATCAGCCCGGGACGCCACAGGATTAGGAGCGTCTGCTCACATGCAGACGGGTCGGCAAACAGGGACTGACACTTCACCGCCACAAATGCTTTGTGCATCATTTGCAGCGTGGATGTTTTGGGTCTGGGGTGTCAAACATGTGGCCTGTGTCCAAAATGTAAAACAGACACGGGTGCAAAAACCTACATCTGACCAAGTGTGTTTGTCTCATTTTTAGTCCAAATGTCTCATCACTGTTAAAATAAGACAGAATCAGAACCTTTCAGTCGGATCTAAGAACTTACTTTTTCTTTCAACAAATCTTACCCACATCATTTTCACTTGTTCTAATGGTAGATCTTGGATTAAGCCCCACCCACCCCCGTGCTCACCTCTCCAACATGCCGGTCTTGACGCTGCCGGTGCGTCCCAGCGCTGACAGGGTGTCCTCCCTGTGGGCGCCGGCGCTGCCCAGGCTCATGTCGATGGACTCGCTGCTGGTGTGCATGCTGCTGACAGACGGGTACCCCATGCTGCCCGTCCCACCGTGGCCCCCCAGCGTCCCCTCCCTGCTCTGGGCTGAGGAGCTGCTGAAGGTGGTGCCCCACGTCAGGCTGTTGGAGGGACCGGTAGAGGAGTAGACGGAGCCAGGACTGGAGGCCTGAGGGGGAGTGGGGGGAGGGGAGGAAGTTAATGTGGATGTTTACTTACACTTTCTTATGAATATGATGATTTCATTTTTTATTTTCTGTACTTAAAAAAAAAAGCTAATTATTGTCCATCAAAGCGCATTAACCTCCAAAAACCACGACATCTACTCAATTCCCAACATTTTTCTTTTTTTTGGTGAATTTTGTTCAAACTTCAAAGATGCACACTCATCTGTCATCTGAAAAAGGTGACAAATATATGATCATCTGAGGACTCATCATGACATTTATTTAAGGATCAGCATTAAAATATCACAGCGTTCCTGTTTGTTTTCAGATTTGTCAGGAAACACAAAAAAATGTGACCATAAATTCAACATGTGGAGATTTAGACAAAAAAAAAAAAAAAGTCTTTACTTTAGAAAAATAACAGTATTTATTTACAGTTAATTGTTGAGCATAAACACCTATCAACCAATTGTGAGGTAAGAAAATGGATCAAAAAAATAAATCAAATTACATGACTTTTCCTAAACTTCTGCTGATTCTAGGCCTAGAAAATGAGATAAAACCAAAAAGAAATGAGGCTTTATGTATATGAGAATAAATTTTGACACATAATATACAATAAACTATGCTGTAAAGATACTAAAATTATCTCACACATATTATTCTGACATTTATTACTGGTCAAAAACAATAAAAACAAAGATTTCGATTAAATTGTTTTAAGTTAATTACAAAGAAATTAAAGGTGCTTCCTCTCCGTTTGATGCTGTGAAACAGAACAGTTTAAGGATCATTAAACGTCAAACTGATTTGTTAAGACACGACTGCTGCGTTGAAAACAAAGCTCTGAGTCACCACATGATTCATGTCTAATTTCATAACCTGCTGTGAATCATGTGAGAAGACGATGTCAAGATCATGACTGAGCATGCTCACACCGAGCCTTCCAGCGCCTTTGTTTAATTAGTCATTAAAACATCTGCACTTTCACTGAACATCTGTGTGTACGAGAAACACAATGACCTCTGATGAACCCCAGTTCTGCTACAGCGTAAATGAAAACAGAGGGATTTGTAGTGTTTTCAAGATATTTTTTTCGGCTTTTATTAGATGGAGACAAAAGACCTGGACCAGGAACGGAACCCTATGATGAGGCCTTGCAGGATGTGATGGAATTGATGCAGTGTTTTGTAAGTTTTTGGCGTCATTACGTTAATACGGGTATGTCTAAAAAAAAAAACTAGAATATCAAGAAAACCAACAATGTGTTTTGACACTCCTTTCAGAAAATGAAACCCATATATTATATAGACTCATTAGACATAGAGTGAAACACTTTTTTTTTATGGCTTACAGATACAGGGTGTCTGCTGGGTTAAATCAGTCAAATTTAAGACTTTTTAAGGACCTTTTTATGACCATTATGATTTAAATTATGACCTACACCAACTATAAAAATAACCTTTAAAGTCATTAAAATATCTTTCATATTTTTTTATTTATTCATTTTATTTACATTTCTTCTAAGCGTGACAAACTGAAG
>JAPSES010000001.1:22585086-22600020 GCA_029822895.1 Maxillicosta whitleyi
CTGACTGTTGAACCAGACTGTTGAATCTGACTGTTGAATCTGACTGTTAAACCTGACTATTGAATCTGACTGTTGAGCCTGGCTGTTGAATCTGACTGTTAAACCTGACTGTTGAATCTGACTGTTAAATCTGACTGTTGAGCCTGGCTGTTGAATCTGACTGTTAAACCTGACTGTTGAATCTGACTGTTAAATCTGACTGTTGAGCCTGGCTGTTGAATCTGACTGTTAAACCTGACTGTTGAAAATGCCTCAGAGATGGATTTGACTTAAAGCTGCGTAGGTTTGACACCAGTTTTTCATCAAATCTGTCAGACCCTCCTGACAGTTTAAGCATCATGAACCCGTTAATCTCTCCGTGATGACACGCCTGAACCCCTCCCCTCACGGTGAACAACTTCAAAGTGTACTCTGTCAGAACTAGTGCATTTGTTTACACACCAAACCCAAACCTAATCATCACTCTGGCCTTTTCGGGATTAGACGACAAATCTGGAAACGGCTTCACTGCTTCTTTCTTCTGTGTGGAATCCTGAAAAGGTGAGTGACAGTTTCCTTTCACTTTGGGTTTGGTGTGTAAACAAACGCTCTGGTTGGGATGGATTACACTTTGAAGTTGTGCACTGTGAGGGAAGTGGTTCAGGTGTGTCGTCGGGTTCATGATACTTTGGCTATCACTGGGGTTTTACAGATTTGGTAACTGATTCTGAATGTTCCACCTCTACATTTCTGAAATATTCTTTATTCTTTGACTAAATAATCATTTTCAAATACAACTAACCATATAGAGAAGAAGAAAACATCTCCCCCCGACACACTTTATGGAAATATTGGTATTTATAAACTATATGGACAACTGGTGTAACAACAATAAAGCCTATTCTATTCTATTCTAATAAAACACGTTTCTACAGCTGTAAGATGTTCTGCTCAGGCTGATTTGAGATAAAAACATCAATATTCAAAGTGTCTGAATACTTTTGTCCATATGATGGATAAAAGTAATGTCATCTGTTTTTTGTTTTTTCTTTGTCACCTGTTAACGTCATACATTCAACGCTGAAATCATCTTTTACTGTCGACTAAACTCTGCAGAAACCTCCCAGTCAGTCTTAAACTCCAACGTGCAGTTCCACTTGTTTCTGTGCACTCACATAAATCTCCCAGGTTTTCGTTTCCTACATAAGAGTGCAGAGTCAGTGCGGCGCTGCCCAGCAGCCGACATGAAAGTCCTGAAAGTTTCCCACCAGCACACGAAGACCACATCATAATTATGGCTTAAAAAAGCTAAACAAAAACAAAGAATGTTCGATGGCACAAATCCCAGACTCAGATTACCACCAAAATCTAATCAGCTGCTGTTCGGCGTGGGCTGCCAAGTGCACTTTCAGCCAAAGCTTTGTGATCAACCTGACGGACGCAGGCTCTAACGGAACCGTCCGAAACGAAATGAACGCACGGGCTGAGAGGTGAGCGGAGATTCAGACTGACCACAGCTGTCTGAAGTCCACACCGGCCGCAGGGGAAAGTCCCCAACACATGCACAGCACTCACAAAGACACCCAAAACATACGAAGGAACACACACTTATAGAGCTGCAGATATGAAAAGACCTCCTGAAAACACACGCGGCGTCCTCAGTGTTTCTGGACATACATGCATGTCATCTACCTGGTCAGGGCGCCCGGGTTGCCGTGGGAACCAGAGCGCTGGGGGAAAACGCCGAGCTGGAATGAGAGCTTCATGACTCCATGCCACTGGGAGAGTTCACAGAGACAAACCTCTCCCACTCCCACTCTCTCTCACTCCCTCTCTCTCTCACTCTCTTTGTTTTCTCCTGTTAGTCAGTGTCTCTTGCCCTTGCTCTCTCTCTCGCCCCTCTGGCCCTGTTCCCGGATCCAGCTCCTTTGTCACTCTCTGCACTGATGCTTCATCCCTCGGGCTCTGTTCGCCTATCGCTCTCCCTCTGTGTCTGGACTGGGGGGGGTAGTGGAGGACTTGCCCCGTCGCTGTTGGAAACACGAGCCTCCCCCCGGGGACGTTAACCACTTCACTGCTGCGGCCGACACAGTAACAGATCAGTGGAGCGCACTCAAACAAACCACTTTAACCCACATAAATCAGACGGTGGGAGGAACACAATATGGACAAAAGCATGTGGACATGTTGGATTCAGGTGATTCTTTTCTAACAGGGTCATTGACTAATGACAGTGGGTGGAGACACTTGGTTTATGTTCAGTTATTAATATCTACTTTTATTCTGTTTTAGAACTTTCAACTTTATTCTGAGCTTTTATGAACATCTACATGAGTGAATTAAATATAGAAAAATATCAGGGTTTTACTAAAGAAATGCAAGATAAAGAAGATAATGTTGCGATAAATGATGATAAACCACTTAAATCTTTATCAGGCAAGTGACTATTTTTGTCAACAATCTGAGCATGAGCAGTGAGTGGACCTACTCTGTTTGGTACCAAGAAGTAATGGTACTAATGTAATGAATTAAGTAATGGTACTAATGTAATGAATTAAGTAATGGTACTAATGTAATGAATTAAGTAATGGTACTAATGTACTAATAAAGTAATGGTACTAATGTAATGAAGTAATGGTACTAATGTACTAATAAAGTAATGGTACTAATGTAATGAAGTAATGGTACTAATGTACTAATAAAGTAATGGTACTAATGTAATGAAGTAATGGTACTAATGTTGGTCTAATGTTCTAAAATACATGTTCTTTTCACCTATGTTTGTTTTTCTTGTATTTGTTATATTTACTTTTGGATTTTATTTGTCACTTACAGGTACATAACCAAATACGGTAACTTCACTGACCTTGATTTTCTACATGACAATAAAACATTTTGAACAATTTCACAAAAGTAATAAAGTCCTCCAATAACACATTAAGGTTGAACTTTTTTATGCGTCCCCTACCTATAAAGGATTAAAAAATAATTTAAAAACTGAGAAAAACCTTTTTTTTGAATTGACACTAAAGTAGCGCTGGGTTTTTATGGGTTAAAAATAAAAACAAAGTGGAATCAATATCTGAGGAGAAGCTCTGACCTCTGAATGAAACTCCCTCAAACACACCCCAAGCCCTAAATAAGCCACTTGAACCTAACACGAATCAAACGCCAACACAAGTCAAAGCCACATGATCACAGGATGCCGATGACTTCCCCCGAACTGAAAGACAATCCCGCTTTGCCGTGTGTTTCCCAGCTTCCACTCGTCTCCGTGTGCAACGCTGCAATTTCCCAGACAGATCCACCCTGACGACCTGACAAGCCAGTGCTAATTAGAGATCAGTCGGGGCGGCGCAGCCCAGCCCACAGCCTCCTGCTGGCAACGCAACCCGCCAGTTAACAACCACCATAGCCCCGTCCGGCCAATCACAGCAGACGCACACGTTAACCACGGGCGGCCCCCGCGTGGAACCGGAGCCAAGAGCAGCTCCGGCGGGGCCACCGTCTAATAGATCATCACACTGAGGAGGAGACGACCACAGAGGATTACTGCACTTTAGTACAACTATGGTCTGACTTCTGGACACTTTTTATACTCCAACAGCATCATTAAAAAAAAACACAACTTATAACCAATGAACGCAGAACAGAAACAGGTTGGAAACACCTTTAAAAGACCGTTTAAAAGACCTAAACCAGAGGGGCCTAACTCATGTTGGTTCAGCCCATTACGACTTGAAGTGGGCCAGATCATTAAAATAATGGCATAATAATATAGAAATGATATCAGTTCCACAATTATATGTGTAATTTCTGTTTTGTCAGGAAAAAAGTAAAAATTGTATTATTAAAATGTTTACATCTACAAACTATCCTTTAAAAACATGAGAAAAACATGAACAAAAAGAAATTTGTTAAGAAAAAAGTGCAATTTTTTACAATTTGTGCCATTATTTTGTTCTCAGTTCCTCATTTTCACATTCTCAGACATGTCTGTCTGAAGAAGGGTGCAATATCCGAAATGTCACATGGTATTATTACATTAAAGAAGTGGGAGCAGCTAAATCCTGGTGAAGCGGACTTTTTTTTTTCTCTCTCTACTTTCATTGTTTCTTGTTTGCCCAGCTCCCAGGTCAGACTCTTAGATGTGTGAGCTTCTTTACGAACTTTATAATCTGTAAGTGAAAACATTTTTGTGTCCTTTAACTTTTTTTTGGGTTTTCATTATTTATAGTTTATTATGATAGTGTTTTATTGGTCTGACCCACTTTAAATTGAATTGACCTACAATTATCTTAACATTTTTGATGGTTTATATTTTCAGTGTTCTTTTTGTATTTCACTAATTAATCCCATTGGGCCAGATTGAACCCTTTAGAGGGCTGGTTTTGGGCCCCGGGCTGCATGTTTGACACTCCTGATCTAAATAATAGTGGATAAACATATAATTAAACAATAAAATAGAGTTATTACTGACTGAATCTGTTCAGGGATTGGTAATTACAGCTGTCAATCACACATCTATCCGCCCTACCTGCCTGAAAACACCTGTGATTGGACAAACTCTGGGTCATGGGGTACGTTTTCCAACAGAAGTTTGTATAATTCTCGTTTCCTGTCAGAGCACTTTAAATATAATATGCTGAAAGGGAATTATGGAATTTCTGCAGGAAAACGATCCAGCTTTGCAGCTTTAACTCGGATAATGTTCGACGTCCTGAATGCTAATGTTACATCTGGGAAAAATGATTTTATTTTTTGCGAGCTGCACAGATTCAAAACTTTAAGACTTGCACAAATAGGTCCATTTAGAGCTAGAAATAAAATCTAATCTGGTCACGAATGAAAGTGTTTTTGAGAGTATTCCGTCCTGTCCAAGATTTCAATAAAATAAAAGTGGATGAAACCACGACCCTGACTGTATTCAGACGGAGGCAAACGTCTCAGAGTTGGATGTATTGAGGATATCGGCTGATTTTACTCTTTAAATCTTCTGTTTTGTGAGTATCATTGTCCGTGTTGACAGAAAACTTCACCTCCAAACTCCCAAAGAGGCTAAAAAAAAAGTCTGTGAACCGATCATGAGAGGAAACGTCCGCTGCAAAACCGAGACATTCCACAGAGGAAACTCGTCTGTAGCCGGGGCCTTTTTTTAGAGAGCCTTCCAGAGGGGTCAGAAGTCAGAGGCTAAACCTCGAGGGGGGTGACAGAAGGGGGAGGGGGGCAATAAAAGACGGGGCTTCTCTGTGGGTCGGCCAATAGGAGTGTCTCAGAGCGTCCTGAGAAAGAGGCCGTGGTTGTGTTAGTTTAGCTTTTTTGTGTGCACGTCTCGTGGGACTGTGGTCGTTCGGTCGCTCGGTCCTGCAGTACTGTACCCCCCCCACTTAGAAAACCCCCGTCTGTCCGACTCTGGCACATGCAGGCAGGATCTGAGCCACAGGAATATACACACAGACATGAGGCCACAACAGAGCCACGACGCAGAAGTAAGGGGATTTCCTGTGTTTGAGGGGCGACTACTGGTTCTGGATCATATAACTCTGCATCTCCATCTGTACCCAGACAGACGGACAGACAGATGGATGGAGGGATGGATGGTGGAGGGGGTGGGAGGGTAGGGGGGATTGACTTTTAGCCCCTGGGGTTGGTGGCATCATAAAACACCCAACAGGTGAGGTCTATATGTACGAACAGGACCAGGATGTGAAGCCAGGAATAGATGCAGCATCAGAAACACAGAATATGTGAACGGATCTGCTCTGTGCACGATGACAGCTTGGATTATTATGGTTTATATGATGATTTAGTTAAAGAGAAAACTATCTGATCTTATTGGAGAGTCATCAAAAATCACAAACCAGCAGAGGATTCCCTTTTATTATCAGAACAATTATTTTTTGGCCAGAAAGTAAGAAAACATCCATCACTAATGAAACTTGTTCTTGTTCATTCGGTGCACGAGCTGAAAAAAACAAAAACAACAATAACATACTGATAAAACACAGCAGTTATTCACTTTTATTAAACGAGTGGTTTCAGAGCCATCGTTTGGAAATGTGCAAAAGATTAAATGGTAAATAAATCTCAATAAAAAACACAAAGACAGGATCATTCTTTGCAGTGGGATTTAACAAACTGAATATTTCTTACATCCATCCTCTTCTCGTCTATGAATTTGACAGGAACAATGGAAAACACAAAGGTTCTTGCAGCAGTCTCTGCAAAATTGCAGCAAAAATCTGTTTCTCGCTCTAAACACAATCAACAATGTCTTTAATTCAGATAACGCTTTAAACCTAAATGACCCTGATTGAACATACAACTCATGTGTATGAATGGTTTTGTGTTACTTGTATATGTGTTACCCCATACTTCAAAACAATAACTCAAATATGGTAGAATAAGAATATAAAAAAGAATATAAAATTCTCATTTCTTTATAATCAAACATATTTTGCTTCACTCAATACCTTTCTGTTTTTTTACATAAGCAACATGTGGTTCCCATGTTTTATCATTACACCTTGTTCATGGGCTACATGGGATGGATGACAGTAAATGCACCTCAAGGTGACTTTAATTAAACCTAAACCCTCCAGTGAAATGCGAGGCGTTCACTGTCCACTGTGACACTGTGGCAGGGCTTCGGGTGCAGTGCAGGGGCCTCTGGGACATTCCGGGCCGGAGCCCAGGAGCTGTGCGGTACGAAAATGACACAGCTGTCCGAGCCGTGACGAGAAATGACAGGAGTGAACGGAACGGCGCCCTGAGGAACGCCTCCACCGAACCAGCGCCTGCTCCCATTGTCTCCTGCTCTTGGGAAAACATTCGCTATCTGCACTCAGAGAAAACAATGGAAGCGCCGCCGTCCGTCCGTTCACACTGCGCTCCTCTGACTCGGCCTCTTCCTTCTCCTCGTGTTTGATATGTAAACAGACGACCAACCCGGATCCACGCTAAAAAACACAACCACACACGGACACGCATCACACGCCACGCACCGCCCCAACGCCGCATCCAAAGCAAAGTGGGAAAGTCTGCTGAGGCAAACGTGGAATTTCACACATGTGTGCCAACACTGTGCAAACACACAGTGCACACAAACTAAACTATTGTCACCTCGATGCAAGAATGAGACACAAAGAGGCTGAAATGACACCAGTTCATCAAACCCTAAAACCAGTGATCATAGTTGTGCATGAGTTACAACGTCTGCAGCATAAAAAGCCTCTTTCTAAAGTGTTTTTCTCTCATGAAAGACCATAAACTGTCCAGAATGTGTCCTTTTTATGCTCGTCTGGTATCAAATCTGCTTTAAAAGTGTCTCCAGATGACAGAGGACGTCGGCTCTTTGGACCTAAAACCAGTTTCAGGTGTTTCCTCCCAGTTCAGTTACTTTCTCCATATTGAACGACTCTTTTCTGCTTCGTAAAAATCATTATTCATTGGGTATTTTATGCAGAAATACGTGGAATTTATTAGTTTTGTCTTTCTATCAACTGGATGTGGAAGATATTTACAGTTGTTTTTGAGCAAAGCTTCAATATTTAACCCTAATTCCACCCAAATGTTTCTTTTTTAAAGCTTCGTCTGGTACCAAATCTACCATGTGTCTCCAGATGAGGGTCTGCTTTTAGGACCTAAACCAGTTTCAGGTGTTTCCTCTCAGTTCAGTTACTTTTTCCATGCTGAACAACTCTTTTCTGCTTCTTAGAATCATTATTGGTTGGGAATTTGCTGCATGAATATGTGACATTTATTAATATTGTCTTCTATGAACTGGATGTCATAGATATTTATGGTTATTTTTGAGCAAAGCGTCAATATTTAACTGTAATTCCACCCAAATGTGTCTTTTTTTATGCTCATCTGGTACCAAATCTACCATGTGTCTCCAGATGAGGGTCTGCTTTTAGGACCTAAACCAGTTTCAGGTGTTTCTTCCAAGTTGTTTTGCAAATTAGTTTACTTTTATATATTTTCTGCTGCTCTGGATCAACATCACTTCAGGTAAACTTTTACTTTAAACAACAAAAAGCTGAATTATTTTTTTCTTTTTCTTTTTTAACAGATCCCAACTTTTCAACTTTTTTGCTTTACACATTTGCTTTAAATTAGAGGTAATAAATATATGTCAGTGTACAATGTGCTTTAAGAAATAACAAAATATGTAAAAATACATCCATGCTTTTCAGGGACTTATAACAGGATTTCCACCACCATTTATGACCTTTATAATAGACTTTTCAAGGCCTGGAAAACAGTGTTTGAAATCACACACTTTTGAAGACTTTCAAGCACACTGTTTCACATGTTTACTCTACCTAACCCTGTGCAAAAGCACCAAAAAAAAAAAAAAAAAAAAAAAAATTACTATCCCCAGTCAGCAGTTGCACCTATTTTGTATACAGGTAGTCCTCAGGTTACGACGTACCCGACTTACGTTATTTCGACTTTACAACGCCATTACTGTACATACGTACTGTATACTGTACATACATTAAGTACAGTATCTTATTTTTTACTTTATTTTATTAATATGAAGTATAATACATGTATTTGGATAGTTATTTAGAGATTTAAGGGGTATTTAGGGGTACTAAAGGGTTAATTCTGACTTACGGGGAAATTCGGGTTACGTCAACAGCGTATGAACGGAACTCATTCGTAACCTGAGGACTACCTGTATGTCTGTACACCTTGTATCTGATAGTGTTATATGCTATGTTTATGTCCTCTATTGTAAGTCGCTTTAGATCAGTGCTTCCCAAACTTTTTAATATCACATACCCCTTGGAGCATTTAATCCCGATCCGCATTGGATTTTTTTTCTTCCCGCACAAATAAATAAATAAATAAATCTTCCCACGTACCCCCTACAATCACGTCACGTACCCCTAGGAGTACACGTACTATAGTTTGGGAAGCGCAGCTTTAGATAAAAGCGTCTGCTAAATGTAATGTAATGTAACATGAAGAGCCTATAAATAAAACAAGAATTCAAGACGATGACATGCTTTTTCCAACAGAATAAAAGTGAAAACACCACCTCCGAGATGCTTCGTATCCGCCTGCAGAATATTAGATTTCAGGACATGAATGTTCCTATAAACTTCTGTCCTGAAGCTTTTCCTGCAGCTCACCCAGTGAACATGGAAAACCACCTCCATCTTGTATGAACCTGCTCTGTCCCAGAACCCCCCCCCCCCCACACACACACACACACACACACACACCCTTGAACATCAGTCTGGATTAAATGTGAGGAGGCTTAACACTCACCTAACGCTGTGAACTCCATAAACCACTCAGTGCAGATGCTTTGAGTCCAGCCACCCTCTGCTCATTTGCTCCTTTTCTCCATCTACTGTTTCAGATTCCAGACCAGACCAGAGACATGAGCCTCTGACCTCTGGGTTCCAGAGGCTCAGCTGGTTCCTCTGGCTCCGTCTCACCGAGGTTTGGAGTCTTTGCTGCTATCAGATCTTATTTCCCCGTGCAGTTGAGCGATAAAAGCTCAGAAAAAGGGAGGAAAATGTGTCTGATCAAACACACCCCAGGACCCGGAGGAGCTCCACACAAAGCCTGACAGAATGAGGCAAAAGCTGAGGGTTTACCTGAAAGGCCACACCTTTTTCAGCTGGGGTGACACAGGTGAGCTCATTAGCGGCTCTAGTGGGGGGGGGGTATCTATGACAACCACATCAGTCCCCCAGGACCCCGTCTCCTTCCTCCTGTAACTGACTCTTTTTGGCACACTCACATGTTTTATTCTTCTTCTGTGTTCTTTTCTGATAAGCGTCGCCAGAACAAACTACTGCCTGCACAATAACACACTACCTGACGTGTCGATTGAAGGGGGTAATCAGTATTTTGACAAAAAACCTGAAGCGGCTCAACGTCTTTTTATCCCTGAACCGAACATCTGGATCATATCAGACTCCGTGTCACGCCGGTGTTTTCTTACGGCTTCCATCTGTCTTTTCTGATTTTTACATATGTTAATCGGCCAAAACATGCACATGCACACACACACATAGTAATCTGATAAATATGATCCCATTGCACTCATTTGCATTCATCAACTTTTCCAACACTCAACCACTGGGTTTTAAATGCACAAAATGAAAATATGAGTAAAACCAGTTGAATGACACCAACACAGAACAGAATGTGTTAGTGATGCATGATTCAAAAGGGAATTAAAAAATGTACTCATTTCACCCTTTTCCCTTCAAACATCAGTGTTTTTGTACGTGTTACATTCTCATAGTGACGACTAGTGCTGGTATGAAATGAAAGTGCAAGAGGAAAGAAAAAATATGATCCGAGCCAGAAGACGGTGTTAAATATGGACAGTCCTTAGAAGGAGGAGGCCAAGGTAAATGTTGCATTTATTTTTCTAACATTTTTCACGACTTTCTTCTTTTTGACCTTTAACCAAACCAGTTCTAACCAAATTTGGGTTGTTTTTACGTTCATTTCATTTATGTGAAAATGAAAGTGCACGTTAACCTTCTGATATCCAGGTGAGTGTATTATGCACACTTTGCACTTTATTTTTAATAAGTTCTTTTTATGACTGTATTTTTATTTGTATTTTATTGTACATGTATTTATCTGTATTTTATTGATCCTTTGTAAAGCACTTTGTGACCTCCCTTGTCTTTGAAAGGTGCTATATAAATAAACTTTACTTACTTAAAAGTCGTATGATTTTTCACTTTTGCATTTGGTCAGAAATCTAAAGATGTTTGTTTGTCCATGTTTTTTTTTTTTTATTCTGACCCAGTTACTAAAATCATAACATTGCAAAACATGTTAAATTACATGGTATGGTGATATATCGTATATGATATACTACCAAGTGAATAAAAAAAAAAGCACATCAACACATTTAACATTTGGCCCAGCACAACAAAATTATAATGCAATATTGTTGTTAATCACTGACATATGCTAGGCTGCAAAACTAAAAAAAAAAAAAAAAGTAGAATAAATTTATGCAGCATAGTGAGGAAAAACATTTGTGTTTTTTTGCACTGAAAACATGGTTTGTTTACATTACAAACACAGCATTTAAAGGGTTAAAAATATCGCAATTATTGAATATTTCAGTGTTGTGCAGATTCCACACTTGGGGTGATTAAGAAGGGCCTCTGTGTCTCTGGGTGGGATACTGGAGGGTTAATGAGTGAATAATACACCACACGCATAAAAACGTACATAAAAATAATACACCACATGCATAAAAACGTACATAAAAATAATACACCACACGCATAAAAACGTACATAAAAATAATACACCACACACATAAAAACGTACATAAAATACACCACACGCATAAAAACGTGCATAAAAATAATACACCACACGCATTAAAAAAAAACACACCACATACAGTACCAACAGTTAATAGAAGATACTGCACTACTAAGGCATTTTTACCCCAAAGTGATTAATATTTTAATGCTAACCAGAGTTTGCTGTGACATTACTATATTTAGTGTCTGTAGTTTTTGTGCATACATGTCATTTTGAGAGTGATTAAAGTCCTGAATGTGAAAAATGACAAACTACGCTGAACTTTACACCAATCACTAACTTCCAGAATTACCCAAAGGGCCATATTTTTGCTGCTGATCCATTTGTTCTTTTAATACTCATTCATAAAATTAAATGACTCATAGACTTTGTCAAACTGCACCGGTGATTCTAAAATGTATAATTTAGGTGTGAATCAAACCCAAAGTGACTCAGTTTTCCCAGGGCAGATAGACGGCGCTCTGTGGTGTGTGGGTGTTTGGGAGTATCATTAACTTAAGAGCACATCTGACCTTCCACCGGTCCACGTCTCAGACATGATTGTGGGTCAGAACGCCTTGGAGCTGCAGGACTGGCTTCAGGACAAACACACACTTGAGCAGTGAATGGGAGTCGAAGGCTGTGAGAGTCGGCCTATCTGTGGAAAACTATTCAGCTTGATAAAGTGTGTGAATATGTGAGATAAGGAGCGACTCAGAACACATCAGATGGCAACAGCAGCCGTTGTGTTCACTGCATCCGAGTGAAACTGGGCTTATTACCACAGAAACGCTCTGAACGAACGCACACTTTACACACACAGGTACTTCTGTATGAACCTTTATGTCCTCCAAAACAAAAGACAGACACAGTTTGTGCACCAGCTGACTCATGTGCATCTAAATCAGGTTCCACATTCAGTCCGATATGATCTGAAGTGGGTCAGACCAGTAAAACAATAACAGTACAGTGAAAATGATTAGACCTTTAAAAATGTGAACAACATAAACAACCTGAACTTTCTTAAGGAAAATAAGTGTAATTTTAACAGTATTCTGCCTCAGTTTATCATCTACACATGCACTTTATAACTTTCAGATCACAGTGAATCCAAAGAAACACAAAACATTTAGTAACAGGCAGAATATTTTTATTAATGCACAGTTCATAATTATTAAACTCACTTTTATTCTTAGTCTGTGCTTCCATTTCTTTGTGTATTTGGACCCTAGTAGTTCACACAGGTTGAATCTGAACCCTTCAGCTGCTGATAAAGTATCTTAAATTTGATTTGGACACAAATCCAGTGGATTTCTACATCTCATTTTATATCCTGCTTAATTTTTTTTTAACATTTTATAACTAGCTCCACACCCACATTTGCACATATAAGGTCCAGACTATAACTAGTCTATATGGAGAACACTGAGAACATTTAGAGTTTATGGAGAACACAGGGGCGTGGGAAAATGAAGGATTCCATTTAAAAAAAGACACATATGACTGCTTTAAGACATTTCATGTTCATATTTGTTCAGGTTACATTTTTGTGAAAGTAACTTTTTGAAACAAACTGAATTTTACTGGTCTGACCCACTTTAGATCATATTAGTCTGAATGTGGAACCAGAAATTAAATGATCCTTCACTGTTAATATTCCTGTTTTTTCCCACTGGGTTTTCAATGCTCACATTAAAAATATGAATAAAAACAGCTGGATTGAAAACAATAATATAGAGTAGAATGTGTGGATTGGACTCTTTGGTGGTCTGATTTTGGCCCAGGGACCATATGTTTGACACCCCTGATCTAAAACCACCTCTACTAAAACCTAAAAACAAACCAACCATAAATTCTCAAAAACCCTTATGTTTGTGTTTCTTCCGTGTGTTTACCGTGTGAAAACAGGCAGAAATAACGAGGACACGCTGCTGTAAAAGAAGCATTTCATGAACTGTATCTCTTCTCCTTGTGACGTAACTGCGAACCTCGACAAATAGTTTTACGGCGCAGTGATAAGCCGTTTGACTGCGGCGTGAACTTGAAAAGTTGCATATTTATAAACTGGCATTTTTGTTTCTGGTGCAAATGCACTGAAAAAAAATCGACACATTAGACTTGACATAAAAACTTCATTTAAAGTGTCTTTTTTTAAGTATGAGAAACTTTATATCATATAATTAACTTGACAAAACTGTGCCACCTCATTCAGGAGGTCAATAAATTATAAAGAATAACTTCAAAGTAATGAAATATAGCAAAAAAACTTGGGTTAGAACTACAGCCAACTAATTATATACAACATCGTCTAAATCATTTATTCATTTCTATTACGAACAAAACCGAAATAAGAGAAAAACAACAGCCACGTTGTCATTTCAAAACATCTGACAGTGGAGTTTTATTTTTTATTTCCACTTATTTATCATTCTATGCACATTACGTGTATTTTCATCTATTCCTCATCAGTTATCGTTATGGAAAATAAAAACCTAAAATGGAATAAAGTACTGATACTGCACAAAACACAACAATATAAAGAAACCACTCTTAGCCCAGCACCTGCAACACGAATTAATACTAATTTCCATCAATAAAACACATTTGGTTCAGAGTCTGAGCCTCTGAGTTCAGTGACAACACGCCTGTACGTCCACCAACCAGTTTTGAAGTAAAACATCCTCTGATTCTCGACCACATTCCCACAGTCTGGAACTGAAGAACAGTCTCAGACATAAATTCAACGGCAGTTCCCACATTAAATCTACTAAAGAGGAAACTATATAATATGAGAAATACTCCAATAAGAGGATTTACATTTGGTTCTCACAGGATGAAATATAACGTTCTACATGGAAAGCGTCCCCGGTTTGACAGTTATCATTAAATCACAAAAGATCACAGCATCATTTCCGGACTTTCTGTGTCTTCGGTGTCACTGTCCAATAAAATGACCAAAAATGAGCAAAAAAATAGGACCCAATGATCCCTGTACGTTAGTATCATGTTCTATCCATAATCAATAACCAGTTGAATGTGTGAGGTTGGTTCTGTTCTATATTCCAGTCCTGTGGTCTGGATGTAGATCAATCTAACTATAGAAGTGGGCGGGGCTTTCACTGGAGGAGAACTGAACTCATCCAATCACAGTCCACATACGTATGATTTCTATCAGTGACCAATAGGAACTAGATTGATACCTGTAACTATTTACATGTTATAAACCATTCAAAAGTAAAGGCACATTTTTTATATTTCAAAAATTCTTAAAAACAATTAAAAAAAATATGAATTTCCCAAAAACTTTATAGATACTCCCAGAGAAGATATATACATTTTTTTTATTACATCAAAGGAAATGAATCCAACCAGTAGTTTTAGAGAAAATGATTGAAATCTAGAAATTGGAGACCTTGAGTTTAACCCTTAAAAGTCATTTAAGATCATGGACCCAAATGACGGTCCATATATGACTTCTATCAGTGATCAATAGTAACTATAATGGTATCTGTGATCATGTACACATTATAAACCATCAAAATATAGACCATTAAAGGGACAGTTGTGTATTTCCTATCAGTGCGCTGTCATGCTGCTGACTGCTGCGCACTAGTACACGACTGTTTTAGCAGTGAAACAGGTAGA
>JAPSES010000001.1:22605735-22616067 GCA_029822895.1 Maxillicosta whitleyi
GTGAAATGATATAATAATGTGTTAATAATTTCACACATAAGTCGCTCCAGAGTATAAGCCGCACCCCTGGACAAACTGTGAAAAAAAACTGACATAATTCGGAAAATACGGTAATTTCTCTGTTTTTTGGGGTTTTTTTTATCCTTTACTATGATTTTAAATGTTCTACCTCTAAAGTTGTATAATATTTTCATGCTTTGGTTGTAAATAATAATTTTCTACCATATCTAATCATCACATTTCTTAACATCTAACTGAGGAGGAAAAATCTACCATTAAACTTAAAGGAAACATTGATGTTTTTATGTTAAATCCTCATGAACAGAACATCGACCTTTTACTTTAGTTTTGTCCGTATAGTTTATAAACATCGATATTTCCTTAAAATCTAATGGTAGTTTTTTCTATCTATAAATGTACATAAACCTATATATATATGTAATAACGCCTTATCATAATCCGTAAAAACATCAGTAAAACAACACTTTCGTCATTTGTTTTCTGATTAATCTGATTATAATACGTAACACTTGGCCGAAACTGTCGGCAGTCTTGGAATTTACGAGCATCCTCATGCACATAAATACCTCGTACACCTTACTTATGTCTCTGCATGTATCAGTGTCTCTCTCTTTGTGTCTGAAAGTGACACTTTTTAAACACGAGCCCCAGATAACCTGTCGATCTGTGCATCACTAGTACGTACGTCTGCAGGCGTTATCATTAGGTTTTATGTTCCATTTTACAGTCTGATAGAGTTTCCTGTTGGCCATAAATCCTACATGTTTGCATAATCCATGGTCCTGAAGCTTAATGAGGCCACGCCCACATCACAGGAGTGGTCGTTGCAAAAAATCTAATGTTTCATGTATTTAAAGTTTGCGTTAAAGATGAATGTTCAACTGTTTGACATGTAATAGAGCTTTGTGTTGACTTTTCTGTTTCTTCAACAACAGGGTGTTTATGTTTACATTAGTGTTTATCCTCCTGATGCCAGCAAAGTGAAAGGTTGAGCTTTTTTGCGTTAAACAACTGTCTTGATCAGAAACTGCATAATGTAACAGTTTTTTCCAATATATTTTTAACAATTGTTTTTTATTTGTTTATTTATATTTTTTATGGAATGTCCTTTCTGGTGGACAGCATTTTAAAAGTAAAACTGTGAAACTTTTGTCCCCTACAGAGGACACAAATGTGTTGCTGGGTGTCAGGAGGATATCAAATAAATATTTTCACATAAACAATGCACAGACACATTTAGACCAAATAGTGAAAAAAAGAATCCTTTTGACCCTTAAAACACATCTTCTTGAACTATGTCCATCCATTCATGTGTTGTGGGAGTTTAAGGCTTCAACTGTTTCTTTTCATAGTCTTTTTACTCGCAGCCAAAACTATTAATATCACTTTTTTTTTTAAAAATCCTTCAGAGTCCAGTTATCACATGGAAAATCTCCATATCATACAAGGAATTGTTTTAGTAAGAATGTTCACTCAGCTGCTCCCAGGTTAAATCACTGGAAAACTAAAGAAAACATGAGTGTTGTCCTCATTTGTCCCTCCGTGTGTCCAACAGGTGTCTCCACTGCCCTGGTGCTTTTTCTGAGCTGGAGTTACAAAAAAATCTAACAATATTTTTTCAACATAATTCCCTCCAGTTGTTGGAGCTTGAGTTCATCCAATGTAGTTTAAAGATTTTTTTTCTCCCCCAGTTTTCAGTTGAAATAACTAGACTTCCTTCTGTCTGTGTTTCTTATGCGTCCTCCTGTTCAGACGGTTCAATACCACTGTATAACCTAGGGTTAGGGTTACTGGCAACAACTTCACCATATGATATGTATTGTGATTGTGATATATGTGCATTCAAGTACATGGTATTAGTTTTTACTTTTTTTTTTTTTTTTTAACATTTGACAGAAAACAGACACATGTATACCCAAATGTTATTTTTTATTTTGCTCTAGAGCAACAGTTCCACTGTAGTTCATGTAAAACACTGCATTCAGAACTTGTCTGTAGTGCACAAATAAAGATGGCTTTGATAAACTTAAAACATGCAAAGTCAGATGCTGTTACAGAAACTTGATAAATTAATTATTTGTTGTATGTGAAATATCGATACGGACGCCTCCGTATTCGATACGTGTATCGTGAAGAGGCCACGACGATATATCCCCGTATCGATATTTTGAACACACCCCTACTATAACCTGGAACCCACTTTAGTGCATGAACCAGAATTTGACTGCTGCTACATGATTAATAAAAAAAAAAAAAAAAAGAAAGAAAGAAAAAAAAAAACATTCATCCCTCTTTTAAAAAAATTTTTTTTTTTGAGAAATCACACCCTGGTTATAAACACTCTTACTTCTTCACCCATGGCCTGAAGCTCCAGGTAACTGCTAACAGATCTGCTCATTATGTTTGTATTTTATTTATGAATAAACTGAACTGTCTGAGACCTCGGTACAAATCCAAAGTTTCCTGTTGTGAAACCAAAGTGAAGTTTTAAGACATTGTTACTATTTTAAGGATCAACAAGTAACCTATTTTGAGTAATTAGAGCAGGTCGTTCACAAACTGACAGATGGTGTTTGAGTGTTTTCAGCCCCAGATCCTCAAGATTCTACAGTTTCACTCTGCTTCCACTGCATTCTGTCCAATTAAAAAAAAAAAAAAAACTTCTAAAATACTCTGGATGTTTTTTTATCTGACAATGACTAAATCTTTTACAAGTCGCTTTTTCATTGATCCTCAAATTGTGCAAATATATCTTGGCCTAAACATTTGCATAATGGAAAAACGACAATTTGGCCCAAACTCTTGTTTTTGTTTAAAACAGGGGGTCAAACATGTGGCTCAGGGGCCAAATCCAGCCCACTAAAGGGACCAGTCCAGCCCTTCTGATGACTTTGTGAAATGTTAAAATTAAACTAATATATTAACAATCATTTTAGTTCAGTTCCATAGACAGGACAATTCAATTAAAGAGGGTCAAATCTGTAAAATACTACCATAATATCTAATAAATATTCACAACTCTGTAAACATTTATATGTATTTACACCAAAACAAAGGATAGTTTTGCAAAACGTGAATAATGTGAAGAAATATGAACAACCTGAAATGTCTTCAGTGCAAGTAATTTTACTTTTTTCACTGTAAAATATAGAGAAATGTTTGGAGTTGACATTATTTATATATTGTTACGTTATTATTTTACTTCAGATCAAATTTGGCTGAATGTGGAACTGAACTAAAATGAGTTTGACCCCCCTGGTTTAAAGGTTTCTGATCTGTAAGTCCATAGAAGAGCTCTAGAGTGGAAACGTCCTGACCCAGGAAAAGCATCTGTTCGGCAGAGCGACTTAATGTTTTTCCTAAAATTAGAACGTATGTTAAACGTATTCACAAGTATTTCACCAGAAGAACAATTCCAAAGTTCCAGAAGTTATGGGTTAATTTTGTAAGTTCAACACCATCCTGTAGCATCACATACCCTGTAAACTACAAAGAACATTATTATTTAATTAATTTATTCTTACCTGTGGGTGACCTGAGTTCCGCGCAGGCTCGACATCGTCTCCTCCAGATTTTGCCGTAAGTCTGCAATGTTTTTGACCGTACGCAGTCGCCTTGTCTCTGGATCTTCACCTAAATCACAAACAAAAAGAAAAACAATATTGCATTAACCCTGAAAGACCCAGGACTCCCTCCTCCAGTCATTGTCAGTGTCAAACATTATGTGATTGAGGAGAATTTGCTTCATTTGCGTTCCAATTTTACATTTGCTTTGTTTAAGAATGAATAATTTTTTAAGCAATGTGCAACCCTCTATTATAGTATTATTCTATACATTTGAAAAATGTATAGAATAAGTCAAAAGTTGGTACAGTATGTTCTCATCGTGTCCACAGGTGTTACACGCAGAACCTGCCCTGTTAAACACAAATAAATCGCGACATTTTGCAGCAGCAGCCATTTTTGTGAAACACTCTGCCTTTTATAATTAGTGTGAGAGAATAAAGATATATTCAAAACAATAGTAACATGTAAATCGTGTCCTTTTGACTGTGTTACATGCAGATTTTTGTACTAAATATGATGTAAAATAATATAAAAATGTGTTTTATCTGAAAATGTGTTTCAAACTTGCTTCATAACATTCATTTAAATCTGGTTTGAAGTTTTAGCCCCGTGTTTTTAGAACCAGTTTCATAGCAGAACCCAAAAATAACAGATCTAATTATTGACGTCACTCAGATCCAGTAAATATGATGGAAACAGATGTAAAATGCATGTATAAATACAAGAACCCCAGTGTTTCAGTCTAAAAAAAACACTAATGAGTGTAAATTCTGAGGCCTGACACAAACCTCAGCGCACCGTGATATAAATAAAGTACCCATAATTCAACACTGTGGCTCCAAAATGACTCAACATGAATGATTTTAGACGCAGGTGGCCGTTACAGTCGGTACCAGTGTGAAGCATCACCCACCTGACAGGTCCTCGATGGACGTCTGGCTGGTCTTGGTGAAGGACACGTCTCCTCCTCTTCCTCCGGAGCTGCCCTCAGTGTTCGCCGTCGCCTCGCCGTCCGTCTGTGATCTGTGAAAACGTATTGTGTAAAGGATCAGGACCGGGGGCATTCATCGATTATGCATTACTCTGCATTTAGAGAGAGCCTAATATTCAGCAAATTGTCACGAAAGAGGGATAAACCGATTAGGAGCCAAAGCCGCGGTGTTACAAGTCTTGTGACCAGGGTCCAAAATGAACGCCTGCTAAGCCCCGAGTGCCACAAAGTTTGTCTTTGAAGCCTAAATCAATACAGTGGAGGCGCTGTGCTGCCGTGGGACGTGTGTTGACGTCTGAGCGGCTGGTTTGACTCAGCCTTTGGCCTCCGTCTGTTCACAGACTTTGTCCTGTTCACGACTGTTGGAGCCGATCCAAACCACCGTCACTGCAGCAACATCATCTGAAGTATCCCATAAATGCATCGAATATCTGCCACGGTTATTACATAATCACCATATCCTTGTTATTTTAGGTAACCGTGATTCATCAGAGTAAAAACAGTTGGTGAAACAAACAGAAATGACATATTTAATCATTATTTTTTACAGTTTGACCAGAGCCTCGTCCACTCTAATGCAGATATTTGTTAAAACTGGTATTTTTCTCTACATTTGAGCCTCTAGTTCCACACATAACTGTTATTGATTGTAGTTTGGATGAATGACTCGTAATGTTTTATACTTGACACATAGTTTTTATATGCATATCTATTTTATCTTGTACATATAGTGTGTTGTATTTGGCTGAGGGGATTAAAAATGTTTATTTATGGCTCCTGCCTGGATTGAAAATTATTCTATAAACAGCATTTTAAGTTGCTAAAATTGAGAATTTTCCAAACACTGGTTTGTGTGTATCAGTGTTGTTTCAGGAAAACAGAGAGATTGTTAATCCCTGCATTTTGTTCATGTCTGTTTATGCATTTGTGTGATGAAGCTGCACCTGAAACATCAAATCCAGGTGTATAAACCAGTGTGTGATCTGCAGGAGGTGGGGGTCAATACAGCAATACACTTCCACTGCTGCAAAAGAAAGCTGAGGATATAATATATGCGAACTAGTTCCTGTTTCAGAATTGTGAACTTGGGGTTAATCCGTCTCCTGTGTGACCTTTGACCTCTTGTGCGGTATGAACTTGCACAACACTTTGCATTTTTTCCTCATATTCCTGTGAGTATGAGTGTGTGTGACGGGTGGAGGTGGTGTAATCCTGCTGCTAATGCTACCTGACAGACGTACGGCGCAGGAGGAAGTCTCTCAGTGTTTTGGGCCAGGGGCGTTTGGGGAGGGTAGGGTGTGATTGGGGGGTGCGGGGGGCAGGGTCGATTACAGGGCAGGATGTAGGGCATCGAAGAAGGAAGTGTCAGGAGGCTAATGAGCGTCTGGTAGAAAGGACTTACTGAGAACTATGTCCTTATCACAGTGAGAGGGGTCAGAGGTCACAGGCACACCACACCCACATCCATGCAATAATAATAATAATAATAATAATAATAATCATTAGATGGGCCAGTTACCAGTTACTCCATGTGCAAAGAAAAATACAAATATTTATTTAAAATAGCTAAAAGGAAAACAAAATGAAACTAAAATGAATATGATCAATACCAAATTCTGATAAGAGATATGGAGACGTCACATCACAATATATATTAGATGGTCACACAAATACACATCCACACACTATGGACACACCCATCAGTGATATTGCTGTTTAATATTCCTATTTTTTTGTTGTGTTTTGTGTTGGGATGGAAATAGAATAGATAGCTCATTTCCATGGGAACATTATTCTTTTGCCAGTAAGAAAATTATGTGCAATTTTAACAATGTAATGTCTGTTATTTATATGTTATTATGCTATTTTTCCACTGTTGTGGCCTGCATGAGATCAAACTGGGCTGAATGTGGAACCTGAACGAAAATGAGTTTGACATCCCTGCTCTAATCCGATGAGCACTGATATGAAATTCTATGAATACTGCCTTTTTGGCGTGCTGTACCTGTACATGAAGGGTGCGACGGTGGCTGTGTTGGGGTGGCTGTGGTGCTGTTGGGTCTGAGGTAGCTGCACGCTGACGGTGTTACTGGCTGTGCTCTGTGTAGTGCCTCCTCCGGCCACCGGGGCGGCGCTGAGGCTGCTGTTCTTCCCCTCTGTGGAGGCCAGGCTGGAGGTAGAGCTGGAGTGTCTGCTGTCCCTGTTACTGTCTCTGTCCAGGGGTCCACGGTGCATGACCAGACCCCCCCCCAACCTCATGCTCCGAGGCCGCTCCCCCGCCTCCTTCGCCGCCGCCGTCTTCCCCCCGACCCCCGGAGCTTTACCTCCTGGCTTTGGTATTCCGCTGTGTGCAGGGGCGGAGCTCTCCTTTTTGGCCGCTTTCCCCCCTTTGGGGATGAAGCTGGCGATTTTAGAGGTCCGTTTGTTTGAGCTGTCTGTTTCCGCAGCAACAGGTGCCGCCTCCTCTTTAGGCTCCTCCCCCCTGAGTTCTGTCCTGTCGGTAGCAGAGACACGTTTCCCCGCCTCCTTCACTTTGTCCTTCCCCCTGTCCTTGTCTTTTTCCTTCTCGGGGGCTTTAACAGAGCCCTTTTTGGCAGTTAGAGCTCTGCTGAAAGTGCGCTGGGCGATGCCCTTCAGGGCGATCTTAGGGCTGCTGGCGGTCGTAGCGACGGTGGTACACGTAGATGGAGCAGCGCCGTACGCCGTCCCGTTACTGGTCCCATTCATTCCCGGTCGGACGTTCCCCTCATCGTCCTCCAAGGGGTCGGTGTTGGAGCCCGTCTCAGCTCTTTCCACCTGCCCCGCCCCCACCTGTCTTGATGGGGCGGAGCTTTCAGCCAGGGCTCCGTTAGAGGAGGAGGTGGAGGACTTGGAGCCTCCTTTACTGTTGAACAGTTTGAGCTTCTCCAGCATGGACTTTTGGGAGGTGACCTTCTGAGGAGCTTCGGTTACAGTCTTAGATGAGGCGGTGTCCTTCACGGGCTGCATGGCAGAGGAGGCGGCGCTGGTGGAGGAGGCGGAGACGGAGGTGTGTTTGGAGCTCATGGACTTACTCCTCCAGGGTTTGCTGTTGTTGCTGTTGGGCTGTGGGATGGCAGTGGAACAGGAGGATGATGGAGGAGGAACCGGGGTGGAGGTAGTGGAGGAGGGGATGCTGGTGGAGGAGGTGACGGTCACCGCTGACGACGGAGCGTGCTCAGTCATCACCGAAGGCTGCGAGGTCATGCCCTCTGAAGAATCTGCAACAAGAAAGATGAACAACACGTCAAAGCAGAGAAAGATACATATATACATATAATAACTAAAATAAATAAGTTGCTATAAGTTCAATTTCCACAAAACTCATCTTTATTTATTCAACATTTGCCTCAAGAACCACAGGAATCTTCTACCAGTTCTACCCTTTTTGACATCTAAACTGTGAAATGTCCAACTGCTACATTTACCAGTGTGATGTGAAAACCTGAAGCCATGGCAAACAAACACTTTAAGGAAACATCAAGTGTAAAGAGGAAATGGATTTAACAGGCAGTTCATCCATTTAAATGGACACTTCATTAACATCAACTCTTACCATGGATTTGAACAGAGGTTTCAGACCAACAGTTTTATTAGCAAATACATGACACTTACGCAAAGTGACACAAACAAAACCTCTGTCTAAATATCTGGTGGATGTGAAGACGTTAATTAATTATGTCGAATAACTGTGTGTATAGATTAGATTAGATTAGAAAATCTTGGAAAATCAATGTTTCAGTAGCAGCACAACAACAAATGGATACGTACAAGAAATACGACAAAAAGGAAAAGAAAAAAATAGTAGTAGAAGAATGCACATTAGAAAGTAACAGAAATAAATGAGTGATAATAATAATAACAGGGTTCTCGCCAGCGCAGTTGAGCGTAGCGGGCCCCCACGCTGTGATTTTTTACCCCCATGCTGTGATTTTGTCCACTACACTGTGGTTTAATCAGCGTGGGGGGGGGGATTTCATGGGTTTTTTTTCCGCTTTCAATCAGTACCACTGGTAAAAAAAATCGTATTGCCCGGTCGCCTATCCATGCAACGCCGCCCATTTTCCTGCTTTCGTGTTTTTTCTAGAACCATGGGGGTGCATGAGTCCACCCCCACACTGTGAAAAAATCTTGGTGAAAACCATGAATAATCATTATCATCATTGTATCGGTGACTGGGTAGCTTAGTTAGCTTAGTTATCAGTGATGCATCATAATATTTACCACTGAATTTAATTATATATAGACTGTGAAGTTCATTAACAGTGGGTAAAATAGTCCCGTGTTGGTGTAGGATTATGTTATCACACGTCTGATGTTAAGTTCATTCAATCCTTTTCAAACCTGCTCATCTGTAAATAAGGTACTCATCATCTGTTTAGAAAATGCCCACGTAAGTAAGGTGTCTAATCTTAATACGTTTCCTGTGAAGTCAAACAACAGAACACATGTAGTAGTTTTTATCTACTATATATGACACACACTTTAGTAAACAGTGAACCGGGACGATCCAGACGCGGATCCGAGGGGCTGAAGAGGATCCAGATGCTGAGTCTGGTCCTGCGGCCCCACACAGTCCTTATAAGGACACTGGAGGTGGTCTGTGTTCATTGAGCCAAACGTGCCATTTACCAAACTGTTAAAAACCCTTTAGCACTAACAATGAGAGGAGGCCATCGCAAACTGTTTATAAAAACAATGTGGAGCAGCCTCCAGTGCTTTAAAGTCCTGCCAGACGACCGAGACACAAAAAGACTCACCGCTGCTCAAACAAGACCTGGACTTATATGGACTGCTTTTGGTCAGCATCCCTCTGTTTTACACAGCTGCTCCGTCAGCTTAAATTAAGTTACACGGATGCAAGAGCTCATAAATTACATCTATGAGCAGGGACGAGGTAACTCAGAACCTGAACATAAACCTACGCTATGTTTCACACCGAAAACAAATGTGTCATTTAGCAGCAAAGCAAACAAAACTTACCCTGACCTGAAGGACTCAATGGAACTGACTGTGCTGCCTGGTTTTAACCTAATGTCTATAAACAGAACAACAGACCGGTAACATTTGAACATTCACCAACGGCTGCTGAGAGTCAGAGCAGTAGGTGGAAACGTAACAGTTCAACTGCACAAACACTGAAACAGGCCTGTGTTTATCCACAGTCACTGCTTTATTATGGCTCTGTTCACACTGCAGGCAAACGTGACTCAAATCTGATTTTTTTTACCCATATGTGACCTGTATCTGATCTGTTCAAAACAGTCTGAACAGCACTAAGCTATGGTGGCCGACAAGGGCCAAACATATTCCAACGGCCCAGTGCACCTCAGATAGAGAAAACAGCCCCAAGTACAGAAATGATGCAAATTCACAGTGAAAAATATCTGGTTCTAGAAAATTATCTAGATGTATTGTCTAAAAATAAGTTCTTATATCTCACTGAAAAGTTACTCTATAGGTGATTATGTCTTAGATTTAGTGTGCATATCTGATATTTTACATTACGACTTCAGTCTGAACAGCCAGGTCACACTTATCTGACCTTTACGTCACTGAAACAAGACAAACGTCACAATTCTGCGTCCCAGAAAATTACGTTATGAAAATGTTTACATCTACAAACTGCTTTAAAACAATGTGAATAATATGGACAAGCTGAAAAAAATCAGTGTAATTTTAACAATATTCTGCTTCAGTTTATCATTTTCACATGTACTTTATAACTTACAGAT
>JAPSES010000001.1:22616167-22628483 GCA_029822895.1 Maxillicosta whitleyi
TAGTATTTTACAGATTTGACCCACTTTAATTGAATTGTTCTGTCTATGGAACTGAACTAAAATGATTTTTAATATATCAGTTTAATTTTAACATTTCACAAAGTCATCACAAGGGCTGGACTAGACCCTTTGGGGGGCCAGATTTGGCCCCCGGGCCGCATGTTTGACACCCCTGATCTAACAAGCCCAAGTAGCACCTACTACCAGTGAAAAGTCTTCTTTAGATACAGTTTAGTTGCATTATGGGAAATGTAGGATCATATATTTTTCATGGACTTAAAAGTGTGGATGTCTGAACTTCTGCAGTTTAATTTGAATCATCTGGTCTGGTTATTTTATAAACTTTGCACCAGTGAAAAAATAAATTTTTTGGTCCAGAAGGGATTAAACAAGGTCATCACCTATTGCATAATTAAAGATTCTAACAATACTCATTGCATTTCTTTAAATCCATCTTTTTGTAGTAATTAAAAAAAGAAAGGTTAAAGGTTTTGGGACACATTAATAAACGTTCATTTTAGCCGTGCATTAACTTTTATCACAACTCTAATGGGGCATACTGGGTAAAACTTGGCTACAGGCAGAGTTTCTTTTCCTTCACACTACTTTCATTTCATATTCATATGTTATTCATGCGGTCTCATTAAGTCAGCATTTACATAGAATATTAAACACTCGACCCATTTGTTTACCCCTTTCAGATCCGGCTCCCCTTTTTATTTCATTTTTACAGCCTTTCATGCCCTAATTGAAAATAGGCACCCGCACCCCCACCCATCCCGTTTAGCATTTAGCGAGAGCAGCCTGAAACAATGCTGCCATTAGGAAGTGATTAGGGCCCAATTAGCCGTGCTAGCAGTTAGCGATCAGAAAAGTGGGTCAGGTTGCTAATAGCCGGCTTCCTATTGGAGGCGGCTGAATGAGAGGGGGACCTGCTGTGATTATGGAGGAGGCTGAGAGAATAAGGGTCTGTGGAGAGCAGGTTTGGGATGAGTGGAGCTTTGATGTGGGCCAACAGGACGGGTTGTGCTGTCCGTGAATGGGGTCAGCTCAGATTTCGGGTCGGAAAGGAACAGAAGAAGGAGGAAGGCGGGACGTGGAGAGGGGCCCTGGACTCTGGGACCGCCTGGTCATTGTCAGGACTGGACCCGCTGACCGGGACTGATACGCTCCAGTTGGGTTACCAAGGAAAGAACGTGGCCAGTCTTCAATGTGCTGGACCAGGGGGATTCAGACTGCAGACTCAACATGCAAAACAGGACTGAGAGTGTGAAAGTAGGTTCAGCAAAGATGAAAACAAAAAGGAAATGTCACATCTCTGGAGTTTTTTCTGATGCTAAATTTAATTCTTGAAGCACTTTATCTGAAATGTCATCACTTCGGAGGACCGGAACCATAACACTATTAAAAAAAAGCACTAAAATCACACTGAAAATACTCCACTGAGAGTAAATGTTAGGAATACAAACCCAACATTTTAAGTGTGATCATATAAAAGGGGCGGAGCTGACACCAGGTGATCAATCACAGACATTGACTGCTCTAAATCTGAATTTTTATCATAAGAACAAACTAGGACATGAAGAAACATACACTAGAATGCACTAAAATAGACAAGAAATACACTAAAATATATACACTACCATAAAAAAAGAACTAAATAAAAAACACAACAATGGCCTAAAATACACAAAAAACATGCCTAACACACAATCAGAGTATCTCCAGGTTTGATCAAACCCCATGTATAACTTTTTAAGACATCATTCTGGTCATCTTTGGTAAAATTTCATTCCTTCTATTTTCATAAATAACAGTCCAACAGGCCTCATAGTCATTAAACATGAACCTGCACAAAAATTATACAAAAAGAATACACTAACATACAAAAATACACAAGCAATCCACAAAAATGTACAAAACGAACTAAAATAGACTAAAATACACAAACAAATACAAAAAATGCACTAAAATACACACAAAAAAAACCTAAAATGGACTAAAACACACAAAAAATAAAGAAAAATGTACAAAAAATCCAAATGTATAACTTTTTAACACATCATTCTGCTCATCATTGGGTCAAATTTCATTCTTTCCTTTCACATAAATAACATTCCAACAGGCCTCATAATTATTATACACTAACCTGCACAAAAACTATACAACAGAATACACTAATATGCTCAAAAATACACAAGCGATACATTAACATGCCCTAAAATATACACACACAAAAAAAAAAAAATTAAACAAAAAATACCCCCCAAAAATCCACTAATATACACAAAAAAATCCACTAAAATACACAAAAATGCCAAATATATAACTTTTTAACACATCATTCTGGTCGTCTTTGAACAAAAGAAGACAAGGGTGGTCTAATAATTGTTTCCACAACTGTATTTGACAAATGATCTCACAATCACAGGGTCAAAAAACTCACAAATCAGCATCTGTTCAGTTGCTCAAACACAGAACTAACACAGAAGTCATGGCTCTTACATGGTGATGTTTTGCTTAATGTGCAGAGATTTGTTAAAAATGACCAATACTGCTCATGTAATGTGAAAACAAACCGCAAAGTGGAACCAAAAGGCCACAAGGTGGAGTAAAGGAGTCGGTTCTTTACAGAACATGTGGGTTCTGAGGCAGAAAAAGACCGACTTATTAAAAACAATACACTTTTTTTCCACTTGTATGAGTGGTGTTTAGGGTGATCTGAGAAAAAACTAATGCTAATTCTGGGTTATTTCATTACAAGTAAGAGCTGAAACAGACCAGGAAGCACTTTTCCTTTAAATGAAGGGTCTGAGCATGTCCTCACTGAGGGTCACTGACCTAATGACCCCCTGCAGCCTTGGGCAAATCCTGGAATTAAAGTGCTCACGGGCCCTGATTCGCTGCTTGAGGAAACATGTTGAAAGAATTTAAGTGTTTATAACTCAAGTGCTCAATTACTTCAAACATTAGAGATAAGATAAGGAGCAGGAGGAGACACCCTGAGGAGGAAAGCCCACAGACCACCCCTCTGTTTAGACCCGGCCGTAAAAACAGCCTTACCCGCTGTGGCCGCGCGTTAGCGTCTGTCCAGCTGCCTCCTGATAACATCGAGGTGTTTAGGGAAATCAGCCCGAGCAGAGCCAAAGCTGTTTTCACGGGCCGTCACACTCCTGTATCTGTGTGTGTGTGTGTTTGTGTGTGTTCTGTGCATTAATGGCGCTCTACGACGGAGCAGAACATGCAATTACATGCAACTGTCAACGCTCTTCTGTGTGCATGTCTGTGCACGCATGTCAAAGTTTGCAGAAGGGGAAGCGTGTTTTTGTTTCACTCTCAAACTTCAAATGCCGGTGTCAAACTCATTCAGGTTCCACATTCACACCAATTGGATCTCAAGCAGAACGGACCAGTAAAATAACAGCATAATAACCTATAAATAATCACAAATTCAACTTTTTTCTTTGTTTTGGTGCAAAAAAAAGTGACATTAAACTATGTCCATATTTACATTTACACACTATTGCTTCAACTTTTCATTTATACATGTGCATTATGGATTAGATCTACAAAGACATAAAATATTGTTTTATTATTATCTTTATTCAACCAGGAAAAAGCTCATTGAGATTAAAAATCTCTTTTTCTAGAGCGTACTGGGCAAGACAGCAGCTGCAGAAGTTACACAAAATGGAAATCATAGACATACATACACACTAATATACAGAAACATAGTAAAACAGGACTGAAGTTAAAATGATAAGAACATATATATATAAAACATCACCATTATTCTAAAAGGTACTAAAAGTATAACAACAATGTTCCTTAAAAGCATCTCAAAGCTGAACCCAATTCAATCCATTATACAAAAAAACCCCAAAAAAACAACAACACATTAATACCCACATTTGTGCTTTTCCCATTCATTTCATTTCATCTCAGCTTCTTTCAGTTTAATGTCCTTTTGTATTTATTTTTTGTATTTCAGGTTGTTCATATTTAGTCAGGTTATTCACATTTTATTGTCAAATGACAGGTTGTTAATGTAATTAATGTTATTTTTTGCACTGAAACAGGAAAAAAATAGAGTTGCCATTATCAATAGACATAATGTAATATTATTCCTTAACATTAAACCAACAACAAAATTCGGGCTCATTATTTATAAGTTATGTTGTTATTTTACTTGGGATCACGCTGGTCTACGTATATGTGGAACCTGAACTAAGACAATTTACACACCCTTCACTGTTAACATCTACAGTGTAATTTTTGCATTTTGTAAATTCATCCCTTGGGTCAGATCAGAACCTGTGGTGGGCTGGTTTTGGCCCGCGGACCGCATGTTTGACACCCCTGCATGTTTGACGACTGGAGCAGATCGAACAGCGTGACAAGCAAGAAAACAACCCGTAAACGCATTAGAGGTGGCGTCGACACTGTTTAGACATCACAAGTCCTGCCGACCCGTCACGAGACTCAGTCAGTCAGTGACCAAACCGCTGACCTGAAAATGCCCGATTTAAACACAGGTCACTCACGTATAGAAACAGGGAAAACAAGCCTGTCCTTTAAAGCTTTAAGTGGAGAGAAGGCTTTTCACATGTGCTGCACAGGCTGGGCTTTGTGGAAACACTTCTCACTGCTCAGTCAGCTTTACTTTATTTACCGACACCGTCACATAGAACTGGGTACGGAGGTAAACATCCTCCAAACAACTGCTTTTGTTTCGAGGTAAAACTTCTACAGATGATATATTTAATGCTGTGACTTATTAACCTGAAAACACCTGTGTGGTAACCATGTATCAGGGCTGCAAAACACACAAAAAAATATCTGTTTCTGTTTAAATTATATATATATATTAGACTAAATCATGCACTAAAAACAGTGGAGAAACACTGTGATTGTAGTGTTTATGGGTTTCTGTCTTGGTTTTTCTGCTCTGCCTGCACTCTGCCTCTGTTTCACCTCTGACCTGATTACTGATCACGGCCACCTGATTGGGACACCTGTTCCCAATCAGGTGGCCTCTATATATATTCAGCCTCAACCCTCAGTTCTCTGCCAGATTGTAAGCCCTGAGTTTCGTTCCAGCACTACCTTGAATCAATCTTGTCTTTTGACCTCAGTTAGTTTTCGGATCCGTCTCTGCCTGCCGCCTGCCTTTGTGACCCCCCCGCTTCGTACAACCTCCCGTTTGGATAACCCCCCTTCGGATTGCCTTCTGGTTTTGGACCCCTGCCTGTTTCATCGTCGACCTGTCTGCCTCCTTCCCCCACGACCCACGCTCGGACCCGGATCATGAATCTGCCTGTTGGACCCCAGTGGGGATTTCCCAGCCCTGAGTACTGTGAACTGTTTATTGAACTGTGTAGCTTTTGAGCTCCTTATTTGAACTGTGTACTTTGAGTACAATAAACTGTGTTGAACTATCTCCGGTCTGTTGGTCTGCATTTGGGTTCGCTGGCTCAGTTCTTGTCAGTGATGTCTTATGAACAGCAATTTTAAAGCCTATAAACAAACAACACAACACAAACTTGTTTATATTAAACCAACATGGCCGCCACCATGAGCAAACTGGCTGAAAACCCCACCCACATGGTCTACCAGTGTCATTTTAAACCCCATCAGATGCACATATAGTTGTGTTGAGCTAATTAGCAGCTAGCACAGACCATAGACTTCAATATATATTAATGCTAACATCAGCTAATGCAGCTAAGTTCCTCTGGTTATTGGAATGAATTCCAAGTAAACACAATCCTCTGACGTCTTGTTAGTGTAATGCAACAGCCGAAAAATACACTTTAATCAATAAACCATATCTGAATGTCAGACTCGACAGCTGAGCTAAAGCCAGTATAAGAAATCATTACGATGCACTAAAATACACAAATATACGATACGCAACAGATACACAAGAATGCACTAAAATATACAAAAACACGTTAAAATATATTATAACATACTAAAAAATATCCTAAAATGCACTGAAAAGTAAAATACACTACAATGCACTACAATACACAATCAGGGTATCTGCCAGTTTGGTGAAGACAAATTTAGAACTTTTTAAGACATTTTTCTTGTTACTTTTGGTTCAATTTCAGAACTTCCATTCACATAAATAAGTCCAACAGGCCTCATAGTTATTATTATACACCAACACCAACCAATACTAAGAAATACAGACATATTATTCCATCAAAAGTCATCAAAAACAATGGTTACGCAATCCAGTCCTAACTCCTGTGTGTGTCATGTGACTAAAACAGACAGAACAGAAAACATAAAATGAATAAAAGCACTGTTTTTGTCAGTACATTGACATAAATATTGATGTAAGAACTAAAGTGATTTTGGTTTTTATCAAGAAAACGTGGAAAATGGGTAGATGCCAGCTCTGTTATCATTATATTGGTTCAAACAAATGGACCTTTATTTGTACCGGGTATTAAAATGAACAAGAACCTGAAGAAAACTGTGAGTGTATGAGACAATACACTAAAATATTAAGAAATACACACATTTTTCTTGTCATCTTTGGTTAGATTTCAGAGCTTCCATTAAATGCTAACGGTTTTCTTTCCCCGTGCAGGGATTTCATCCCATTACAGACGCACGTCTTGTGTTATGACATGTGTTCTGTGAGGATGATAAATGATATCAGGATATGAGATTCTTGTCAAACTCTGGCCCAGTTCCCCTCAGCTGACGGGTCGGAGCCTGCAGGTGTATTCTTACTCCAACCTCCTGCCTCCCTCTCTTCATCATTGTGCTCCCAAAAGTGAGAGGGACAGCGGGCTTTTGTGTCCGGAGTGAAACTTTTTCAAGTATCTCCACATGAGTACACTCAAACAGAGCGGCCACAGCTCATCAGAAGGCTATTCATTCAACCGGCCACACAAACACACTGAAATACATGAGCTAACACCACGCTGTGTACATGCACAGACCCACACAGCCCTGCAGTGTGTCAGCCGACGGACACCCAGACTGTCATCTTGTGTTAACGCTGGAACACTAGAGAAGACTCAGGCTGTGTTTACTACTGTACGGATGGGAACCCATTCTGGTGTCAGAGCCATTGACACACAACAGATCTGCACACACACACACACACACACACATAAAAGGGGCTGCAGGTGTTTGTATCTGCACCAACTGAGTCCAAATAAACAACAAACTAGCCCGAGCGGCACTTAAAGTCACATCATGCATCAGGAAAACAGAGCAAAATCCATCTCAGATCAGTTCACAGACGTAAAAACCTCAGAGTGAGAGGAGATCGAAGTCATTAAGCAGCAGCGTGTGCAGTCCTACAAACCAATGACAACAAACACACGCAGCAGCGAAGAGAAGAGTAACTGTAGCTGCAAAAAAAAAGTGCCCCAAAGCTCCAGAGATCAGAGTGGAATGTTAGTGACGTCCACGTTCAGAGTGACAAACCTCATGGGTGCTGCAGAAGTCCAGGAGAACGAGAGAGAAGAGGAGGACGGGAGAGGAGGGAAGAGGAGAGGAGATGAGAGGAGAGTTCCAGAGCAAACTGTGAGGAGCCCGTCACAGAGCAGAGGAGGAGGAGGAGGAGGGGTGTGGAGTTCTGACAGGGGGAGGGGCTTCAACAAATGAACAACAGGGGTAAGAGGTGCAGGCAGAGTGGTCGACCAATCACATCCATCCTACCTGTGGCTGCAACAGAAACGTAAACTGTGGCACAGACGATGAATGAAGTTCAGTCAGAATCAGACTGTGTCTGCACAACATTCTCACTAAGGGTCTGTAGCAGGAATGGAAACAATCCATCCAATATTAAGTAACTGTCGATAAGGATTTACTCGATTAAATTATTAATTGTTAGTTAATGTCCTTTTCCATGGAGGGATTTGTGGTGTCGACAGTAGGGGGCGCCACTGCCCAAACTAGGCTTCATCACTGAAATTGAATAAGGGGGGGGGCACCCTCTCCCCATCTGTCCACATCTGTCCTCTTGTCCACACCTGTGCACAGTTCTACTCCATACATGTCATTGTCTGAACTGCATCCAATGGTTCAATAAATCATTTGTTAATGAATATGAAATGCTTTTTTCATGAAGAATATAAACAATATGTATCTTTTCTTCATCAAAGGAGAAATTCAGGTTCTCAGAAAAATCACCGCTTATCAATTAATGGTTAATCCATCAATAAGGTCAACCAAGTAATAATTAATGGATCATTTCCATCCCTACTCTGTAATTATATCTCTGAAATCGAGTTTCAGAGATATAATAGTTTTATTCCAACCGCTAGGTCTCCTTTGTGTTTTGGTGAAAACTTGGACAGATTTGGTTCAACTTCTTCTCCTTCAGACCCCTAGTGGAAGAACCCTGTGGATTTCAGCTTCTCTAGGAGTATTAGAGGCTGTTTACACGTACCCAGGGATTTTTGAAAACTCTCTTTCTCTGCGTTTCTGCCTTTTGTTTACACGACAACGACGGGCGAAGGTTTCTAAAAAACTCAGACTAAAGTGGAGATTTCAGTACATCTCTGTTTTTGCATTTGCATGTAAACAGAAGGAAACTATTTATCCCTGGGGTGTCAAACTCATTTTAGTTCAGGGGCCACATCTAGCAAAATTTAATCTGAAATGGGCCGGACTAATAATAATATAATGATACGTAGATAATATCAACTCCAAACGTTTCTCCATGTTTTAGAGTGAAAAAAGTACAATTACATTATAAAAATGTTTAACTATCCTTGAAAACAAATTGAATAACAGAAACAAACTGAACTTTCTTTTAAAAAAATAAGTGCAATTTTAATAATGTTATGCATCAGTTTATCATTTATACATGTTCTATTCAATGTACAGATCACGGCAGATCTACAAACACACAAAACAGTTAATAATGGACAGAATATTGATAAAAATTACACTGACTTCTCTTAAGGCTTAATCAGGTTGTTTATATATTATTTTTTTTATGAAAAATGATACTTTGTTTTAGTGTAAATACAGTAAAATTACATGAAAATGTTTGCATTTACAAAGACAAAAGTAAGGAGTTGTCATTATTTATAGGTAATTATAATCAATATTCTACTGGTTCTGACCCACTTCGGATTGAATTGGTCTGAATGTGGAACCTGAACTAAAATGATTCATATTTTCACTCTAGTTGTTGCATTTCACACATTCATCACAGGGGCCGAAGTGGACCCTTTGGTGGGCCGGATTTGGCCCCCGGGCCGCATGTTTGACCCCCCTGCTTTATCCTTTCTCTGCTCTGTTCAGTTCAGTAGAAGGTAAATGAAGTTATCATTGACGTCGGTGCACAGCGAACTACATGAACTAAAGACAAAACATGACTGAAAACAGACGCAGCTGTTAACGACTTCACAACAAACACAGTTCAACTCAGACCTCGAACCCTTTTCATCCCCTGTCACATCAGAAACACAGTTCAGAATCACCATTATTCTGCCACTATCAGGTCCATGAAGCTCAAACTGAGTTCATACTGACTGTCTGACAATTATCATGGATGATTTATATACACCAGAGGATTGGGGGGATTTCAGGGATTACCCTTGGTGTTGGCCCCCGACAGCATTAGCCTCGTTCCACTTATGCATTTATCAAAGTGCGTAGCAAATTTTAACTGGATTTTATAATAATATACAAAAACCTGAAAATGATATGCATTTGTAATTCTGCACTGTTGCAAATATCATTATCACCATCGTAGTTTTACAACATTTCATGCAAAAACACATGAGCTATTGACTGAGAAGTGAGTTAACTGGACAAAAACTTAAAGTTAGACAGCGTTTTTAGTATCAAAAAGCCTATAATATACTGCATAAATACTATATAATATATAATGTTTCACCAAGGGTTTGTAGAGACTATAGGTATGTTTTCTTTCAACAAATTCAAATCACATTTTCCAAAAATATGCAAAAGAAACTCCATCTTATATGTATTTGCAATTCTCTGCAGTTATGCAAATATCATTATCACCATCATGGTTTTACAACTTTTCATGCAAAAACACATCCAAGCTGTTGACTGAGGAACAGATAAAGATGAGAGGTACCTGGATAAAACCCTGGAGTTTGATAGCTTTTTTAGTGTCAAAAAACCCCACAATATAATGAATAATATTATACAATATATAATGTTTTAACAAGTTTCTGATTAATGATCTGTAATTCAACTGGGAAAGTCTGTTAAGGATGATTTCATCAACATGTTTAAGATGTTTTCACTGGATTTTACAGTCATATGCAAAAGAAACGGCAAATTATTGCATTTTTTATTTTCTACTGTTATGCAAATATTATCACTATCATGGTTTTACAACTTAACCATTCGAATCCAGAGTTTCATGCAAAAACACACCTGTGATGTTGACTGAGGAACAGATAAAGATGAGACGTACCTGGACACAAACCTGAGGTGAGACATATATTATATATTATATTATTGCTACATATATAGATGGATGTCAAACTCATTTTCTTTCAGGTTCCACATTCAATCTGATCTGCTCTCAAATGTGTGAGACCACTAAAATAAACATTAACCTATAAATAATGACAACTCTAAAATAGTTATAAATATAGTTTATCAGCAGCTGGAGGGTTCAGATTCAACCTGTGTGAACTATTAGGGTCCAAATACACAAAGAAATGAAGCACAGACTAAGAAAAAAGGAGTTAAGAAATATGAACCTTTAAATTTGAGGGTTTGACCTTTTTATATCTTTGTTCTGTGAATGTAATAAAATCCAGTCGCAGACAAAGCATCTGATCTGCACAATAATCTGAAGATGAAGTGCCGCTGGAAAAGAAGCATCAGTCTCAGCACAGTTTGACGTTACAACACAAACGTTTCCAGAGCTTGGACTACTGTGTGCACGTCGGACAGAGCAGCACATCAGGCTGAATGTGTGACAGGCAGCTCACAGCCTCAGCCTCAGTTCATTTGTCACCATTAAACAGACAACAGCCTCCCTCTTTTCTTGGGCCTCTCTCTGGGCGGTCTGAGTTCTGGGTCTAATGCAGGGTAATGAGTTTATACTGTGAACACTAACACAGGCTATATAAAGCCTCGGCCCACTGAGAGGTGACAGGAGCTATTTCAGCAGCGCTCAAACTGAATATACTGCCAAACACCATCACTTTGTAGAACTGTGAACAACAGCAGCATGAAGTTAAACTGGGTCAGAACAGAGAAGGAGAAGAAGAAGGAGGAGGAGAAGGAATAGAAAGAGAAGGAATCGAAGGAGGAGAAGGAGAGTGAAGAAGGAGAAGAAGAAAAAGAAGGAGAAGAAAAATGAGATGAAGAAGATGAAGGAGGAGGGATAGAAGGAAGAGAATAAGAATAGAAGGAGGAGAAGAAGAAGGAATAGAAGGAGAAGAAGGAATAGAAGAAAAAGAAGCAGAAGGAGTAGAAGGAGAAGAAGAAAAACGAGAAGAACAAGATGAAAAAGATGAAGGAGGAGGGATAGAAGAAGGAGAAGAAGGAATAAAAGGAGGAGGAGAGAAGAACGAGACGAAGATGAAGGAGGAGAAGAAGGAAAAAAAGAAGTGCCAATAGTACAGATGTGTAAATAATGAGCTTCATCCTTTCTTCAGTCTGTGGATCTATGGGGTTAATTGGTTGGTTTTGGTTCTGAGTGGGTTCTGGTACCAGACTAAACCCTGCTCGTGAGAGGAAAGCGTAAACCTAAAGTAAACAGTCCTTCATCCTGGTGCAGACGGAGCTCCAGCTGACCTGAATCACCCTCTACACCTTCTGGACTGAAGCTCCACCCTCCAAACAAACCTTCAGAACAAACCGGACACGCCCACATCTTCACACAGACCCACAACTTTCTGAAGTGCATTCACATCAGCATCACCCACTCACATGTTCGGTTCCAAAAACACATGTTCTGCTCATGAAACCTGCTGTGGAACGTGCCTTTCATTTCCCTGTTTAGCGTTAAAGAAACCAGCTGCGTATTTATTCCCCCAAACATCTTGATTTCATGTGTCTTCTTCTGTTGTTTATTTTGAAGGAACACAGTGGTTTCAGAGCAGCAGTGCATGCTGGGGGCTGTGCACATTACTTCTCTGGCACGATTTTTAATGCGTTCTGTTGGTCTTTAAGAAGTTGCATATTCAGCTCTGATAACACTGAGCACCCGGGGGAGGGAGGGGGGGGGGGGGGTCTGGAGAGGTTGTGTGGTAAAGGGAGGCGGGAATAAGGGGTGGGGGTTGTCAAGGGAGGGGGCAGGAATGGATGAGGGGAAAGAGGGGGAAGTTTGAAGTAAAAC
>JAPSES010000001.1:22659831-22672739 GCA_029822895.1 Maxillicosta whitleyi
TGACCCACCTCTAACGTCTGCGTCTGACCTACACTCTCATTCTTTCTTCTTCTGTTATTTTTCTCCTCTGCAGTTGTAGATTGTCTTCCGACTGCGACTCTTTGACTTTGGGTCGTAACTCCACATAACGTGGTGCAGAGAACATTGCACTGGTGTCCTTGATCGGCAGCTCATCCCCGCCCGGCGTGGCACACCGTGGCACTTTACGGTGGATCGAAGCTGTTCAGGTTTAATGTGTTTGTGGCTGTCGCGGCTCTGATAAAGGGTGCAATACATAACACGGAGGTAATAGAGGAGGACAAGCCAATCAATAGGCGCAGAGGCCGTTTGACCCACGCTTTAAAATGACAAATCTGTACCAGACCTGCATCACTGAGAGTCACTGTGTAAAAATACCCAGAGTGGGTTTTTGTCAGAGAGGATGTGGTATGTCTTTTTCAGCGTCTTGCAGCTGCTCGGTGTGAGTGTGTGTGTGTGTAAAATCTCTGTTTCAGGTTCAGTGTGTAAAAGGCCAAACTGGCAGTAAGAGTCTTGTAAGTGAAGACTGGGGCTTCACCTGTGAAAAGAGGCTTTTGTAGAGGCAGCCTCCTGTTTCCTGGCAGATAAAGCACATCTGCTTTACAAAGAGATAATGCGGTGCATACGCTCACACGTTCACCTTTCCTTTACCTTTCTCTGCCTCCATACCTCTGCTCTTCTTCATTCAGATCTATTTCTGTAATTCCCTCTCCGCTGATATTCCCCTCGCTGTTTGCTCTAATTGTTTTTTTTTTTTGTTTTGTTTTTTTTTACGTTGGGGCTTTTCCAAACTCGTCCACACACATTGTTTGTGAGTTTTTGTACTGGTCTTGAAGTGTCCTGTCCTGGATTATCTGACCCTCCAACAAAAAAAGGAAACAGCCTCTGGGATTAGACCGCTGACCTCAGGAGTGATTTTGCTTCAGGGCATCCGGATAAAAACCTCACAGGGATCTACCTGCTGACGTATGGCTGACTGAAAGAAACAGCGGATTCCTAAATACTAAATGTGTCAAGTGCATCAACACAAACCAGAGCAGAGCTGCCAAACTCAGTTCAGTTCAAAGCCCATGTTCAGCTCAATTTAATCTTCAGTAAATAAATAAAATAATAACCTACAATTAATGACAACTACAAACTTTTCTCTTTTTATAACGCAGTAAAAAAAAAAAATCAAATCATGAAAACGTTTGCATTTCAAAACAATCCTTTAACAAAAACGATGTAAATATCCACAAAAAAAACTTACATTTCAAGTTCAATTCTAATATCATGCCAAAACCTATCATTTGTACATGTGTTACACAAACAATTGGTAACAGGCATAATATTGGAGGAATTATTTCTGCAATGCTATGTCCCAGCTTATTATTAACACAACTTACATAAAATACACAAAACATGTAACAGGTAGAATATTGGTAAATTGTGCTTCATTTTTAAAATATATTTCCAGTTCATATTTGTTCAGTTATCATTAAAGGATAGTTTGTAAATGTAAATGTCAAATATGTCAAACATACACACAAAACATGTCTCAGTTGTGTTAGTTTTCTTAGTACATTTACAATCCATTCTACACTAAAATGAAGAGAAACTAAATCGTTAGCTCAAGGCTAACTTGAATGGGAAATTCCATATACCTGCTAACAATTAGCATTTACAAATTAATTTAAGATTTAAAACGTCCTTTTATCCAACAACTAAAGGTTACATCTGAGATATTTGTAGTAGTCATTCCTACAACAACTGAATGTAAAAATACTCACAGACAAATGGCCGTACACAGTGAGAAACACCAGTCAGTTTAGTTCCTTCTTAAATTGAACTGACTACGGAAACACAGAAAGGACAAAACACATGCTACTGCAACTTATTCAGACCACTAGAGGGGTCCCTTTTCTTGGCAATAACAACAGAACATCACAGAAACTCATTATGCTACTATTTTACTTGAGATCATATCTTTCTTTAGTGGCAATTCTGAACCAGAGCCTTATACAAAGAGTATCTTGCTACAGTGATCATGTGGTCAATGTAAGGCTAAATAGTTAGGGTTAGTTAACATTTTAAGTTTTACTATTATAGGACTGAGGTACAAGCAGAAAACAGTGGTTATCTGTGTGAATGGCTGTGTCTGCCAAGCTCTGCTCTGAACACACACAATAATGGCATTAACCAGCAGATAGCATAGTGGCTAAATTAGCACAATAGCATTAGCACAGGTGCTACACTCAAGATTAGCCAACTCAAAACTCAACAAAATTCTTATATGATGAGTTGGTAAAATGTAAAACTTTAGTTGGTGCTTTTTTTTTTCTTTTTTTTTTTAGTACTTTGGCATTCTGGGTAATAACAGTGACCGGTTTGGCACCCCCCACCCAACTCTACAACATCCACAAACAGATGTGACATTTGTAGGCTTTCACGTTGTGTTTAAATGTTTTTTAAGTTGTGATATAACTTTCTATTTCCAAGTTGTTTCTGTTCATTGGACTGTATTCATTCTGGTCCAGTTTTACGTCCATAAAACACATCCAGTTCATTGTAACATTTATCATGTAATATTAAAGGACAGACAACATGGAGGAAGCTGATCATTACAAGGCCGAGGTGAAGAAGCAGTTACAAGGAGGAGAAACAAACTAAATTTGCTTCTACTTAACATTACCTTGCTAGCTAACTAACATTATTTTAAAGGTTTATCGGTTCTGGTTGACTTGTTTAATTATCACCACAGGGACATTTTTTCCATCTTACACAGTACCTAGCATTAGCATTAGCATTAGCACATATTAGCAGCTGCTACTGAAGGCATTCAGGGATGAACTCAGATCCTCATTAGCACCGTGGTCAAAGACACTGACAGCAGAATTAACAAACATTTACATGTGTTTTTTTTTAAAATAGAAATCAGAAAAAAGCACTTTATTTATGTATATTTATTGTTATATGTTATACACATGGGCATGTAACACACAGTGAAAGTGTCCCTCTGCATTTAAGACATTCTGAACGCACCGCAGTAGGTGGGCATGTCAGGCCCCCACAGAGGAAATGGGGGGGGTTAAGTGCCTTGCTTAAGGGCACATCAGGCAACAATCTAGCACCATGACGTCAGAGTTAACAGGATACAGAATCCTACATTTAGATTTAGTTAGACCTTTTACCTTCACCAGACAATATCCATTCATCCGTTCATCTCCTGCATGTTTGTGTCACATTCATGTGGATGCAGATTAAAAACACTGGAGTGACCTCTGTGACCTCAGGTCTGTCCAGTTCAGGGGTTTAATGAACACAATAACCTCTCATCAAACCGACTCTGGGCGGCAGAGCAGTAGCTTTTAAGTGAAAGTAACACAGTGAAGTGGAGAAAGGTTTGCATCGTATGGTGCAGTTAGAAACAGATAAAAAATAAAAGCAGCATCAGAGCATGACATTGATTTGGCAAACAAGACAGAGCCAGAACCATTGATTAGAAAATCCACTATTAATGACTTTTTCTTGGCACAGAGCACAATGTTACTGCTGCAAAACCAGGGCAGGAATCAGGTTGGATGGAAGGCCACTGCGGCTTTATCTGTTCTCCAATGGACGCAAATTCAAACTAAAAACAGAGCTACTGGTTATTATTAGTAATAGTAATAGTAATAGTAATAGTAGTGGTAATAGTAATAGTAGTTGAAATAATGATAGTAATAGTAGTAGTAGTAGTAGTAGTAGTAATAATGATAATAATAATAATAATAATAATAGTAATAGTAGCAGTAATAGCAATAGTAGTAGTAATAGTAACAGTTGTAGTAGTAGTAGTAGTAGTAATAGTAATAATAGCAGTAGTAGTAGTAGTAGTAATAGCAATAGTAGTAGTAATAGTAGCAGTAGTAGGAGTAGTAGTAGTAATAGTAATAATAATAGTAGTAATAGTAATAGTAGTAGTAATAGTAATAATAATGGTAGTAATAGCAATAGTAGTAGTAGTAATAGTAATAATAATAGTAGTAATAGTAGTAGTAATAGTAATAATAATAGTAGTAATAGCAATAGTAGTAGTAGTAGTAGTAATATAGTAGTAGTAATAGTAATAGTAGTAGTAATAGTAATAATAGTAATAGTAATAATAGTAGTAATAGTAGTAGTAATAGTAATAGTAGTAGTAATGTTCATGTCCAGTGTGAATACAAGTATACAGGAAGCACCAATAAATCCATTTTATTAGGTCTATCAAACTGGTGTTACAATGTAATGAATTTCTGATATATTTGGTATGATTATTAAATGGTACATGGTACAGATGGGAACATTATCATATATGTTAATTTGTATCTACTGTAGATCATAATAAAGTCATTGCTCTGTAAACGTACTCATATTTTACTTCATCTGATTTCATTCAAACTTCCGTACAAACAGTTTCATAAATACTCTGCTCTGTCCTTCATGTTCATTTGCCTTTATGCCTGAATTCATGGGATATAAAACAAAGCAAATCCCCCCAAAAGGCCAAACTGGTCACACTGGTGTACCCATGTACCGTGTACTGGTGTCATGTTACAATTGACCAAAAACTGAAAACATAGACATTTTTCTATGGTTTCGTAATGTATATGGTGGTATCACCCGCTCTATTCTGTATGTAAATATGTTTTAGCAGATAATGTCCAATGGGGGATGTGGAGAGGGTGAGGTGTGAAGGTGGTGGGGGGAGGATGAGGAGGAGGAGGTGTGAAGATGGCATTCTGGGATGAGGAGGTGGGGGCCGCGGCTGGAGAAGCTCATTCATCAAGTCATTACGGGAGGTGGCTCCTGTGGTATTTCAGCCTGTCCATCAGAGGGGGAGGATGGGGAGGTTTTCCCAGAGGAGGAGGAGGAGGAAGAGGAGGAGGACCGAGGCTCGCCGTCCTCCCTCCCATCCCTCTTCCTCTCCATCTGCCTCCTCCTCCTCCTCTCTCCACCTCTTCTCCTCTGACAGCTCACCCTCTGACTGCTATTACTCCCCCTTCTTCCTCTCCTCCATCACGCCGTCTTCCACTTTATCTGCCCCCTCTATTACATCTCCCGTCTCCCCCCACCCCCTTCGCCACCATCCCTCCTCATCCTCAGTACTCCCCTCACTCTCTTCCTTTTTACATTTCTCCCGGGAGGCAGCCCTTGACTCTCAGATGTCCCTCGCATGCCAAAAATTACTATTGACATTTCAATTCAGTGGGGTTTTTTCTGCCACTGCTCTGCGCTGATGCCTTATAGCAGGAGGACATTTACATGTCAATGGGCCAGACAAAAGCCAGGCAGAGTGTGTCCTTAAGACGAAGGCTAGAACACCCAGTTTGTGGCTTCCGCAGTGACGACCAAGTGCTTTCTCTGGCTTAATAAATGGATTACTACGATATGATTTATTTAGACATGGCAGACAAAACTAAATCCAAGAGATCAGCAGTGTTATGGTTGTAGAAAACTAATGAAATAATGAAACGTAAGTGTAAAAAAAACCCAGATTTACAGCAATAACTGAACTGAAACTGCGGTGTGTGTTTGTGAATGTAAGTAACTGTACAGAGAGCGAGTCTGCAGCTTTTATCTTTTTCCATTTGTTTCAAGTCCAACTTCACTGGGAAAACCATCAGATTTTGATGAGGAAACGTCCAGAGGCTGAACCTGCAGAACCACTGGACATAAATACTCGAAAATCCTTTAGAAAAACTACCCCATGATGGAAATGTTGTTCAATTATAGGTGTATCTGATGAACGTCGATTGACTTGTCAGACAGAGTTTTGGGTGTACAGACAAAAAACTCAGGCCGTGAAGGGGAGGGGGGGGGGGGCATCAAATGGGACATCAATTGACCAATCAGATCATGTGTTTCTTGCTAAAATGTAGATCCGGAAGTCAGTTGCTACTTGTGTATTTGAGATGATTTTTCGCTGTATTTTAGTGAAAAAAAGAAAGAAAAAAGATCGATTTTTCAAAAGACAAAATGAGACACAATTATATCGATATTTAGCACAACTTTGGCCAAGACATGATCTGTTTTTTGAAAACTGGCCGTATAAATCGCAGCTGCACGGTTTACAACCTAAACCTATGATGTCCAAACTCAGATCAGATTCTGTCAGATTATTTGTCTTCTGCAAATTTAGTTTTCATGCACAAAAGTATTAGGTTTTTTTTTATTTATTTTTTTTTAGATATCCTGTCTGTGTAAATCCTACAGTACTGTGGCTACTGTGTAAAAGTCTTAAAAGTCTTATTCCACCTTCATGTTGTTTTTCAAGGTTGAAATGACCATAAATATGTATTTCTCATTCTCTTTTCTTCAAATTCAACAAGAAAATACCAGAAATACTGTATGTGCACAGCCTGAAATACACAAAGAACACAATTAAATGTGATGTAAAGGTTAAAGTCACTATTTAGTGTGACCTCTGACCCCATGAAAAGAAGCAGCACATATAACTAGAAACATGAAATGTGTTGAATGAAAAACACATGTAAGTTAATGCAATAAATGTCAAAACTGAAACAGAAGTGGTCGTCAAAACAGTGGATCATCTCTTCTATGAATTTGAATGAGTGGTTTTCATATTTTGAGATCCAGGTCAGGTGGGTACGAGGTGGAGCGGGTGGGAGGGGGGGTTATACTGTATGTGTCACAAAATCTTGAATCATAAATTGTGAATTGCTTTCTTTTTTTTGTAGATGCACAATGAAAATCGATTTAAAAAATGTATCAAAATATATAAAAAAAAAACAGCAGCTCATCCTGGAAATCATAACGCTTCTGAAACCTTATGTGGAAGAAACCAAAGACAGGAGACGTACAAAGCACCAGAAGTACTGGAAACATAAAAGTAAAAGCAGATCCATGACTAATAAAGCATCATGGGAATGGTAAAGAAGTCTAATCCACAACAGAAGCTGCATGAATCCAATGTGTAGCTTTTTCACCCTATATTTACATGGGATTCAGTCTGATATTACCCACAGATCTGCTGTTAATACCAGGGTTTAACCTCATTACTTCAGCACTTACATGGTCTATCTTACTGGTTCATTTTTGAAACCAGACTAGTACCACTACAGTAACCAGTGGTTTTTCTGACTGGAACGAGAGAGTTCTGTTACCGGAAAAAAGACCTCATTTACTCCTTGGATTGAAACTAATGTTCATTATGTCTTGTATGTCATTATAGATAAAAGGTTAAAGGTTAATTCACTTTATTATTGGTGTAAGGGAACGTGCTCCCTATATTTTATCATGTTAATACACACCGCACTATTAGCATTAGCATTAGCATGTATATCTATAAGAAAGAAAGAAAGAAAGAAAGAGGAGGATTTGCAAACCCTGATGCTACTGCATTTATTCATTCAAGTGTATTATTTTACATCTAGTTGTTTAATATTATATTAAAATGACGTGAGTTTCACTATGTTTTGTGCATAAACACTTTTCACTTCTCCACTTTGAGGATATTTCTCCTTTTACAGCAGTAACGACATCAAATCAGACCTGCACAAATGTTCCAAAATGAATGGAATAATGAAATGCAAGTGTGGAAAAAACAGATTTATAACAATAACTGAAACTGTGTTTGTGAATGTAAGTAACTCAAACTGTAAAGGACATGTCTTTAGTTTTTATCTCTGTATTTATTTCAAACCTGTCTTCATTGTAAAAATGTCTGTTTTTGATGAGGAAACGTCCAGAGGTTGAAACTACAGGATCACTGCACATAAATACTACAATTCCTTCAAAAAAATCTACCCCTTGCTGTTGATTTTGTCCAATTATAGGTGTTTCCAATAGGTGGGGGGCTGGTTAAATACTTGATTGACAGGTGTAATGTCCAATCATTGATCCGATTCCATCAGCAGTAGTTTCTAAACGTGCACTCTAACACTGTTTTCATGCACTTAAGTACAAAAGTATTCTGGAAACAGTTTTTTTTTTAATTTTTTTATAGATATCCTGTCTGTGCAAACACTACATCCCAGTTTCAGTGTCCTGGATATTGTGTAAACGTCTTATTCCAGCTTTATCTGGTTGTTTTACTTTGTGGAAATTAGCATAATTAGCAATTTTACTCTGATTTTAGCAACAAAAATAATAATTATGCCTAAAGTTCAACTAAAAACACATTTTAATACATGTGTTTTTATGTTTCTTCTGGCTCTAACTGTTATCATCCTGTATTTATTCTAATGTTAGCTGTGATGCAGTCTGAGCTGAGACAGTTTAATGCATCTTCATCCTCACGGTACATGAATTCAATCTGTTCCGGAGCGACTTTACCATAGAATTCACCTGAGATGAGCTGTGGATATGCACGAGTACACATTGTGTTTGCATGTTTGCAAGTGTTTGTAGAAATGAGCAGAGGCTGAACCTGCGGAGTCACTGGATATAAATACTGTAATTCCTTCTAAAAAATCTACGCCTCAGTGCAGATTTAATCCAATTATAGGTGTTTCCAGTAGGTGGGGGTGGGTTAAACACCTGATTGACAGGTGTAATGTCCAATCATTGATCCAATTCCATCAGCAGTAGTTTCTAAACATGCACTCTAACACAGTTTTCATGCACTGAAGTACAAAAGTATTCTGGAAACAGTTTTTTTTTTTAGATATCCTGTCTGTGCAAATACTACATCCCAGTTTCAGTATCCTGGATACCGTGTAAAAGTCTTATTCAAGCTTTATCTGGTTGTTTTGCAGTGTGAAAATTAGCATAATTAACAATCTTAGCAACAAAATAATAATTCTGACTAAAATTCAACTCAGAACACATTTTAATATGTGTGTTTTTATGTTGTTTTTATGTTTCTTCTGGCTCTAACACTGTTATCGTCCTGTATTTATTCTAATGTTCATGTTGATGCGTTCTGAGCTCTGACTTCCTGCCCATGAGACGGTTTCATGTGTCTCCATCCTCACGGTGCATGAATTCAATCTGCTCCGGAGCGATTTCACCATAGAATCCACCAGATATGAGCTGTGGATATGCATGAGTACACGTTCTGTTTGCATGTTGTGCATGAACAGTTTTCCTGTCGCAGACATGCATCTTCATTTCCAAACCTCTGTAAGGTATCGCCACCTGACGACTCCCACGGCGCCAGTTCCTGCCTCACTGTGATTATCTTAAAGGAGATGCATTGCATATGTAAATGTCCTGTTTTGGAGAGTTGGCTGCGGCTCAAGTGTAGAAAAAAAGCCCCTTCGCATTGATCGGGCCTCTGCATTTAGTCTGGGTTAAGTGTTCCGCTTCCATTAGGACCGAATTCATGCAGGGGTTTGTATAATTATGCCAGAGTCAATCCCCATTACTCCTTAGCGCTATCGAACAGCTGCTTACTTTAATAAAAACACATGTCAAATTTAGGCAGAAGAGTTGCTGTGTGTGTCTGCGTTTGTGCATATTTGTGTGTTTGCACATAATTTCAATCAGTGCTCAGAGGACGGCGGCATTAAAACAGTCGCAGGCAGATGAAGTGAATGTTCTGTCAACTCCACCAGCCTTTCAATCACAGAAACAAACAACTCTTTCAACGTTTGTCTCTTCCTCCCCCAGGACATGATTCCTCCTCTGTGTCTGCAGACTGGAGACCATCCATCTGCAGCTTCTCCCTGTTGCCCTTCTTTCATCATTCCGCCTTTTTTTGCTTCCAATAAGAGCTTTCAAGCCTGACCTTTGTGGCCTCGGAAAGGACCGCTGCGGGTAACAAAGACCATCGACCAATCAGAGGCCAGGCTGAGGGGCCTCGGGTATGTGAGCCTCATCCTTAATGACATAAAAAAAAAGGCTAAAATGGATTTTTGGGGAGCTGCTGATGTCTCTTTACATGCACTCGCATGCCTAAAATACCTTGTGGGCCATATTTTAAAGCTACGTCCATGTGCTTATGTAATGGACTGAGTCAGGTGCATATTCTGTCAAAACTAAAGCTGGCACTGTGACGGTTACACATGTTTACAGTGTTTACATTCTGTACACTACTACTACATTAGCAGCTTTTATACCACCTTCAGTTTTTAAATCATAGCCTTTCCTTCACTACTGCTCCGTTTTCTACATACTTTTCATCTGTACACTTTATATTTTTTTTAAAGATGTTTGTATCTTATTGTGATACTCCTAAGACATACAGACACAAACACTAAAGACTATTCTATTCTATTCTATTCTATGTGTTTATGTGATTTATGTTAGTGACTAAATAGTTTGCCGGTGACCTTTATATCCTAATATAACTAATAAAGCCAATATAACTAATGTAACTAACCAAGCTCTGGCTCTAGCTTCCTTTCCGTTTCCTGTACCAGTTGCTCCAACCCTCTGAAAAAAACACAGAGGGGGGAGGGGCCAAGTCCTTTTTTTTTTCCAGTTAGAACATTTAATTAACTGGTTGTAATCGGGGTGTGAAGGGGATTTTAACCAATATAATGAAAAGGCTCCAGGAAAACTTCCCCTACCCTTTAGCAGCTGCATGTGACAAGGAATATTTATTTTTATTGACCGTGTAAAATATTTGTTGGGTTTTTTTTTGTCTTTTTCTGGAAATCGGAAAAAAACCCAAACAAACATTAGTGTCTAAATGTAAATATAATCATTCGCCTCAGATTCTGTCTATTTTACATCATGGATTATGTTTTAGGCTTATGTTAAGGCTGATTTAAGGCTGCTCTGTCTGTTATTTTCCCTTTACTTACACTATTTGATGCCTTTTTAACCCACTTCGACACTCACCACACGCCTTTTCTCTTTAAAACCTGTGACTCTTGGATCCCATGAAAGGTTAAAATATAAAAATTGGCTCAGAAATGTTCAACTAAAGCACTTTATGCCTTTTCTTCTGTTCTGCTGATGCTTAAACTCTGTCCTAACCTCCTCTGTCTGATCCTCCGCTTCTGCTTCTGGATGCTTTTCCTTATCATTCTGCATAAAGTCCATCCTCATTCTACCTGTGAAAAGGAATAATAAACCATACGCTGCTTTAACCACATATAGTGTCAAACATGTGACCCGTGGGAGGAATCTGAAGCGCAAAAATGACACTAAAGATAAAAACAGTCAAGTTGAAGTGGTTTTAATTCCACGTACAGATCAATATGGAATAAAATAATAACATAATAACCTATAAATAATGACTAAATGAGTAAAGTGTTTCCAATAGGTGGGGGTGGGTTAAACACCTGATTGACAGCTGTAATGTCCAATCATTAATTCAATTCCATCAGTAGTAGATTCTGAATGTGCACTAACACTGTTTACATTCACTGAAGTACACTGAAGGCCCTTGAAAAGATAGTTTGTAAATGTAAATATTTTCATATGTCATTACAACAAAGGAAATAATCTGGACTTGTCATTATTTACCGGCTGTTGTACTATTATTTTACTAAATTAAATCAGGCTGGACCTGCGTGTAAAGCATCTTTATGTTCAGCTTAGGCAGCTTTTGTTACAGCTTCTGATCTCCATTTTGCAGTGGAAAAAAAAATGCGTTCAGGGCTGAATATGAGTTCATGGTTTGTTGTATGAATTTGCAGAATTCTGATGACAGACACAAATGCATGTGCATATCCAGAATTATAGGTAAAAGGTTTGTAATTACTCACATGTGGAGGAACTGAACGGAGGCAGAACATTCAGGTTTAATCCATAAAGACTCAGTGGTACTTGAGTGAATTTATTTCTCTATTTAATGTTTAATTTTTCATTTGTTTATTTACTTAATTTATTTTGGACATTTCATCAGCGAACATTCAATAATCATCAAGTGAACAAACACGTTCAAAAAGCTAATGGTTCTTGTTCTCGTTAATGTCTCATAGTTAGTAATAAAGTGACTTATCATCATTCATTGTAATATTATCCTCTGGATTTTTCATTTTTTCAATGAAAATCTGACACTTTTCTTTCTTTTCTTTTTTTGTCTTGTCCTGCATCATCACAAACACACCTGCCAAACACGTTTAATGTGTGTTTTGTTGTTTTGTTGTCATGCCAAGACAGTCACTATGTCTGTAGAACAACTCAACCCACAGGTATGGAGGGGTATCTGTACTTTTACTTTGGAGGGGTACCTCTACTTTTACTTTGGAGGGGTACCTCTACTTTTACTTTGGAGGGGTACCTATACTTTTACTTTTCAGTTCTTCATATGACACTGACTAAACTACGTATCTGTTTGTTACGTCGTTCTACTTTGAGTTTTCAACCCAACACAGAAAACCACACCCATTGGCATCTGGCCCCGCCTCCGTCTGTACCATCATCGCTTTGGGTTTCGTCCCACTGCTCCGCCCCTTTGTTTCCCATCATGCTCTGCTTTATCAGAGCTTTGATGTGGTTTCAGGCCGCTGCCGCTGATGTGGCTTCTGTTTCCTGTCGGATCCTCAGAGGTTTAACTGCAGATTAAATAAGACTGAATGAGGACGGACAGACGGACCCAGAGCTCCTGCTCCGGAGGTGAACTGTATCTGAGGCGGAGCCAATAAATCAATGCCCTTCTGCCTCCACTGGTGTGCAGCATCGACTGGTTTGGACACAATCATGTTTGGATGTTTAGTGAGAGCGAACACAGGCCCAGATGCTGCATTTGAGCCTTTATTAAACCAACATTTCCTGGATAAAACGAGTTCTAATGAACAGACGCTGCAGAAGTCCAGACCCAGAACCAGAACATTAGAACCAAAACCATCCAATAATCAAATAAATGATGCAGCTGTGACGTTAAACTGGACAATAACCCCCCCCCCAAAAAAAACATCAAACATCCACTGATCAGAAACAGTGAATATCTATTGATCTGATCAATAAATGTAAATACTTGGTGTAAAACGCAGTTTGTTTTCTTTTCTTTGTCACATGTTTTAGTTCTG
>JAPSES010000001.1:22686794-22696797 GCA_029822895.1 Maxillicosta whitleyi
ACACATACACACAGACACACACATACACAGACACACACATACACACACACACACACACACACACATGCAGGAGAAGAAATCGAGCAGAGGCCGGCTGATAAATTGAGCCTTCATTTATCACAATAGGACTAACGGCAGAAGAAGGATGACAACTGAGGAAAGGAAGATAGATTATCATCACATAATACCTCAGTATATGAGCTGACCCCCGGAAAAAAGAAAAAGCTAAAGAAACCCTTTTAATTTTAATTTGCAGCTCTGTGCAGCCGATCGTGGTTACTCTGGGACGCACCGCCGAGCTTCCAGTCACTTAGCGATGGAGCGGCGAATGGGATCTGACCGCGGGGAAATCAGGCCTGGGCAAACATCAATAGGCTTTGTTACAGTGAGGGATGGAGCGTCCAGCACTGATCAATACCTGCTGCTCCACGGGAGGCTCCGAGAGCGGCTAAACAGAGGCCGCCATGTGTAAAACATGAGGCCGCAGCCAGACCTCCTGCTTCATTTAAGGAGCTCTGGAAACGGGGAGAGAAATCAGCGCGAGAGATGAGGGCGAAGGCAGCGGAGCGTTGGGCCGTGGAGGCAGAGGACGCACGCTCGGACGACGCAGAGCTGAGAAATGGAGTCCGAAATGAAATGTGAAGAGCACGCGGCCCCCGCCAAGGCCACGGACTCCACTGATTAATTAGAACTAATCACACAAATCGGAGCTAATGGAAGTCTAATGGATTACTGGGAAGACTCGCCGCCGCTCCGACGCCGAGGCCAGGGGACGACGGAACCCAGAAACGTAGAAATGTGGCATCGTGGCGTCTTTAACGGATGAAAACTTATTATTATTATTTATTATTACATTACATTTGGCTGATGCTTTTATCCAAAGCGACTTAAAATGTATAGGCGTGTATAGCGTAAAAGGTTTTACCCAAGGACCCACCTGGGATTCAAACTGGCAACCTTCCGCACCAAGTCAGTCACTAAGCCATCCAGACACAAAGCAATAAACTGTGGCTTCGTCAAACGTTTGTGTACAAAATGTACTTTTGTTTGAGGAAAAATGTGTCTTATGCTGTTGAATCCAACTGAGGAGTATTTAGTTGTTTAACCCTTAAACGCCCACAGCTCCTTTTATGTCACTTTAACTGATTTATCACCATTTATTTTCACATTATCTTAGTTTATTTTGCATTTCTTCAGTGAAATTCAAGTATTTTCCTCCATTTAATTCCCTGATCATGTAGATGTGTCAGTGCAAAAATCTGTATTTTTCTCTCATCACACTTAAAATAAGACAGAATCACCCAAAGAGGAACATGTAATGGACATAACTTTTTTTTTTTTTTTGCAATGTGATTAATACACTTATTATATATTATTAGATTAAAAAAGTGACTTTTATCATGAACTGAACACAAAAACAGGCGTGTCCATCTACTGTTACTAATCCACTACTAGTTAGTGAATCAATGCTGTAGAGGATGACGGTGTTTCCATGACAACTATGGAGCCTCTGAACGTCCAAATATGGTTATATCTAATGACCATGAACAGATGAACTGCATTTGACACTAATTATTCACATGTATTGATAGAATTATTGGATTCACAGGTATTAAACATGTACATTAGATGGTTTTGGTTCCGATAGTGGATGTTTGGATCTTTATGGGTTAATAAACGTCCTCAGTTACTGTAACAGTGATGCACAAAACGCTGGGAAAAAAAAAGGACTTTATTGCTGCTGTAACATTTATTGAATATTGAATTAAATGTGTTTATCAAACTCAGTTATGCATTCTATTTGTTGTGCACCAGAAGAAAATGTGTTTTATTGCTGTAATAAACATAAATAAGAGCTTTTTTTTTGCAGTTGATAATCTGACTGGTGGACTATTGAAACAGTCCAATTATTTGGAGCCCTACTGCACATGTGCAAACCTCCACACCACTGAAACTGGGACGTATGAACAGTGACACATGGTCTGTTTGATCAGAACAAAACGTTCATGTGCTCGTTTTATTACATAGGACTTGAAACAGGATGTAAACCGTCTAAATCTCAATGTGTCAAACATGTGGCTCGAGGGCCAAATCCGGCCCCCTAACAACTGCAGGTGAAAAGTGGTTATTTTTACTACCATATGTTCCAGACTATAAGTGTCATTTTTTTTCATAGTTTGTCTGGGCTTATACGTTGGCTTATACTCTGGAGCGACTTATTTGTGCAATTATTAACACATTATTTCACATGTTATATTTACACTAAACCACCAGAGGGCGCTCTACGCCTGTGTTGATCATTTCAACATTGGCGGTAACTGACGTAAGCGATGTAGAAGAGGAAGCCTTCTTCAGCCTGTTCTCTATTCTATTTTTATTTAGAATTGACTTTCAACATGACATGTCTGTTCTTGGTGTTGGATTTTATCAAATACATTTACCTAAAAATGTGACTTATACTCCAGTGCAACTTATAATCCAGAAAATATGGTAATTCTGTCATATTTACACGGGTGAATTTTTAAAAAATACAACAATGTTCATGATATGTTCATAAATGTGCACGGCCCCTGTTAAATAAACCAATAAAATACTATTTCTATTGTACAATCGACTGATACTTTTCCAGTTAATTTGCTTCAGATGAAATAAAACATTTGTTCAAACACGCTTTTTTCTTTTGTCTTTGACTCGAGAGCAACACATGCTGTGCTGTAATGCACATGTGCAAATGTCAATAAAGCTTTTAAACACCACTTAAACCAAACCCAGTCTGTAGAAAACTTCATAATGACAGGAACACGTTCTCCATGAAGCTCTGACTAATTTCAAAGTGGAACGCTTCAACGTCGCTGTTACGTCTGTTCATGTGACTGAACTAAAAGGAAGCGGCTCATGTTCATACTTCTGTTGTGTTTAGTCGATCCATATATAAGCTGACGGACACTAATGAGACAGGGTCTGCAGGAACGTTATTAATAATATAAGCAGCTGCACGTTTTCAGGCAGGCCTGCAGGCAGAGCTGTGTAGGGGTGCAGGGTTCTTGCTAGGATTTTATTTTGTTACTTCCGTGTCATCTGCTCAGAGTTGTTGAAAACTCGCTCGTTGTGTGTTTTCTCAACTGAATTTCTACGTCTGCCACCAAAGACTGAACCTATGTGACAGACCATGGTGTATTTTGTTGTCATCATGTAGATTCACGTATCACTATTCACTGTCTACTTCTGCATCTGATTTTTGTAAAACGGTGGATCACAGAGAAAACTGTCTGACCAATCAGTGTCTGCACTGGTTATACGTCACAGCTGATCTGGCATTACTGGACAAATAAATACAATCAAAATACTATTACACTGTAGTGAAAATTTAACGTAGTGGCAGAAAATTAGCATAGCGGCCCTAAATTATAACGTAACGGGCTGTGACGGTACTTAGCTATAGCTATAACCCTGGGGGTGTGTTCAAAATATTGATACAAGGATATATCATCGCAGGTCTCTTCACGATACGCGCATCGATACGGATACGTCAGTATCGATATTTCACATGCAACAAATAATTAGTTTATCAAGTTTGTGAAACAGCATCTGACTACAGCCAAGTTCTAAATGCAGTGTTTTACATGAACTACAGTGGAATTGTTGCTCTACAGCAAAATAAAAAATATTTGGGTATACATGTGTCTGTTTACTGTAAAATGTAAAAAAAGTAAAAACTGTAAAAAAAAAAAAAAAATCTATATATAGGTCTAAAATATTGGGATGCATATCGCGTTGAATACCATGTACCGGAATGCACATATATCGCAATATGTATCGTATCGTGACCCCTGTATCGGGATATGTATCGCATCGTGAGGTTGTAGGTGATACCCAGCACTACTGATCAGTACGGCTTTGACAAGGTTTGTGCAGGTATTAACAAATGTAATGTAATGCTTTTTAAAGCCACTTTAATCACATTTAATTACATTACATTTGGCTGATACTTTTATCCAAAGTGACTTACAGGCTTATAGGCATGTTAGCGCAAATGGCCTTGCCCAAGGGCCCACCTGGGATTCAAACTGGCAACCTTCAGCGTTGTAAACCACTAAGCTATCAAGACGCCCATGTCCAAGTACAGTTTTATATATTTATTTACCCTCCACTGGTTCTGAATACATATATCGCGATATGTATTGTATCGCAAGGTTGTTGGCCACACCCACCCCTCAAGCTGTGACCGAGAACTGGTTTGATGGTTTGGTTTTATTACACGGAAACATGTCCACTCCTGTATTAACTTTACACTCCACATTAGTAGGGTATGATTTCGCACAGAATGCTAACGCGTCCCGTCGCGGACGCAGAATCCTACATCACGTTGTTCGTCGTTTGCAGAGTCGTGCCGCAGCCCTACTTCTCCAGCAGCGGCGTGGCCTGGTTGGCCGGCTGTGCTCTCCAAACACCGGCAGCGTATTTGTCTGCCTCTGCTTTTGACTAATAGCGACAACGGCCAAACTTTGAAAAATGGCACGACGCATTTATTTCCCCCCAATTCAGAAAAAAATAAATGGTGGCTTCTTGCAGCGAAAATAAATAAACATCTGCGGCGTTGATTTGGCTCGGTGTTTCACATGTTTTCTCCCGCATAAACACATTCATCTGGGAGATGAAACATAACCCCGGACATGAGGCGTGGATCCGGAGCCAACCCCGAGGTCCTGCCTGAATGCAGAGCGCCGCTGCAGCGCCGACGCCACAATGGCCCCATTGTCGGCTGTCGGCCTATGAAATATACCTTCCATGCAAGTGCATTTGTTAACCTCTGCCAAGATTAATGACGTCCCGGTCACAGAAAGGAGAGATTGTTTCCTGTGTGGCTGTGACACAGGTTTTATTTCACTGTACTGAGCGTGTGCGGACGGCCAACACAAGCCAACGCTGCTGCGCCGCCGCAGCCTGTTCACACAACGTCTGTGCACGGAGCGGTGTGTGTGCGCGCGTGTGCGTCTGTGTGTGTGTGCGCGTTGCGGTCGGACTACACTACCGAGTCTTGACACTCGCCATCTGGAGTGTGTCGCCGTGGCAACAAAGGAGAAGCGTCTGGAGGCAGAAACGGTGGGAAGTAAAAGGCTGTCACAGATATAGAAGCAGGAGAACGAGGAGAAAAAAGAAAGAAAAAAAACAACTGAAAAAAAAAAAAACCCAGGATGAGATCAGAAGTTGGAGCCAAGACACTGAACCTGTTTATGCGATCGATCAGATCTGAGGCGTTTACACGGACGTCACTGATGTGAACCTGGTCTGGATGAGATTTAACTTCCTTTTATCGTCTTCCACTCACTTCTGATTCCTGCCTCAATCCATCCTCCACCTTTCCTCCTTTCTCTTTCCTTCCTTCTTTCTCTTTTCTTCCTTCCTTCTAACCTTCTATCTTTCTTTCCTTCTATTGTTTTCTTTCTTTCCTTCTATTCTTCTTTCTTTTCTTCTATCTTTTTCCTCTCTTTCTTTCCTTTTATCGTTTCTTTCTTTCCTTCTATTCTTATTTCTTCTTTTCCTTCTATCTTTTTCCTTTCTTTCTTTCCTTCTATCCTTTCCTCTCTTTTCTCTCTTTCTTTCCTTCTATCCTTTTCTTTCTTTCCTTTCTTGTTGTTTACCATGTTGGGTTGTCAATCAATCAATACATACATGCACAAAGACAATGGAGTATTGAGGGTAAATCCAGGTGTGTTAATCTGATTTCTCGTAATCAGATTACTGCTGTTATCGGATAAAAACAGATTATACCGTTTACACGATCACTAATAATCAGATAACTCCAGTAATCAGAGTATCAATGTGCTCAGTGGACATCTGTAGACCTACATCTGAAAATACATTCATGTAAACACATAAATGACGGGGCCTAAGACAGTCCCCTGAGGGATCCCCTTCCCATTCAAGTTAATGAAACACACTTATGATCACTAATAATCTGACAAATGTAGTAATCAGATAATGATCAGAGTATTGGTGTGGATGTAAACAGGGCCTGTGAAGGTGCTGTAAAACTGTGAAAACTACTTTACATTCAACCTGCACTGATGCACAACTGTTAGCATGTTCTTTTATCGGAAGCTCCAAGAACAAGCCCGGATTCGCTTTAGTCTCATATTTATAAACTTAACTCGCCTTGATGTGATCACAAACAGGATACCACATATTCAGTACTGAGGACCCCCACCGTGGAGGCAAATGGGCCCCAACATTTCAATGCAAACCACTTTTATTCTCATTGTAAACTGATCCCCAAACAATGGGCTGACCCTGTGATCCAGGTGGGCGGGGCCACTAAAAAGATAAGCCGATGTTATCTGACTCTTAAGTCAAGCAGCAGCTGTGATCCTCAACTAAAAACTTACAAATTGAAACAAAGAATCCCATTTTAAAACATCACCCACGGATTAATACTGAGATTAAACTCAACACTTTAACTGTGAAATGAAAAGAACTGTTTCACAACCGTTTTAACATGGGTTCAACAGACTCACAACATCAGTGTGTTTGATGGGATTTCATTCACTAACAATGAGCGGAGAAGGAACTGAGGGAATTCTCAGGTTTTGTACTTTTAGAATAATTCAGATTTACATGTTTGTGTTGAACAAACTCTTAAAGCAATGAATAATCCGACCAAAGAATCTGACCTGAAGAGACACTTATGGAATGAATGTTCATAAACTCAGCTCAGATTCCAAAAAAGACGCACACGAACCCAACAGAAGCACAGCATCAGGACGTGGTCACCATGGTAACACGGCCATTAACCCCCCCCCCCCACGCACACGTACACACACACACACTCCTTTGGGGAATCGAATGCTGGTTAAAAATCCTGCAGGAGAGTCTGGTCGGAGGTGAGACAGACAGAAGCCATTAACCCCGTGTGCAAAATGTCAATATTCAATTAGTGCGGTGGACATCATTAGTGTGTTAACCCCCTGAACCTGGGACTGATCTCAGAGGGGTGACCCCCCCACCCCCACCCAGAAAATAAAAGAACAGTACCAGACCCCCCCACCGTGTATACCAGCTGATCCTCACTGGTATGTTCAGTTCATCCATACATGTCCTACTGAGACCCAGCAATGCATTCTGGTCTTTAACCTGTAGGTTTCACAGCTTTACATTAAAAAACAATAAATAAATAAAATGTATCTGAAATAAAGTGTTCCATCATGTTCTTTCCAATTATTATTTAAAAGAATCCAAGAGTGAATGGACTGATTATTATAAATATAATTATAATCTGATTGTCATGTTGTTTCATCAAATAAAGCTTTTATTTTGTTTTTGTTGTTATCTGTTAATAAAAATTTAAGTGAAAAAAAGAAGAAGCCAAACCTTTACTTTCCATGACAATCACGGGTCAAAACATTGTATTCAAAATCTCACTGATGGGACGTTTGACAGTTCAGTTGTTGCTAAATGATCCACATTTTTACTTTTAAGTTCATTTTTGTTTTAGTCGGACCATAAAGGATCATCCAAAATAAATGGCAATAAATATTGGAATGACATGACTGTGTTTGGATGCAAAGGTGGATTCTGTGGTTTTATTTTTATAAAACTATATTACAAAAAATGTTTGTTTTTGTTATTTTCATTTCTTGATGTGGTTATTTATCTGTTTTTGGTCTTTTTTTAAATGTTAGATATTGAAATGAATAATGCATCTTTCCAATGTGAATCAACCTTATTTTATTTTTCAGTGCATCAGCAGACTACATAAGGTGTGGTAAAATCAAATATTTTGCCTAAAAGTTTAATTTTGTGATGAAAAAAAAATCGCTTTAGGACAAACAAAAAAATTCATTAAAATCACAAAACTCACGTGAATAATAACTGCCGTTTAACACAACCTTAATCTGAGGGTTGGTTTGAAATCGAAGCTGTTCAGAGGAGTGATGGTAACAAGGCTCCTCCAGTGTGTGTGTGTGTGTGTATGTGTTAGGAATAAACACACACACACAGTGTGTGTTGTTAAGAGCCAAGATAAGATCGAAACATGCCTGCAGTAAAGTATGATCCTCTGCCGAAAAGCTGCAGAAGCAGATGCATCCGGGGACGAGCGATCAGGAGAGAGAGAGAGAGAGAGAGAGAGACGGCGGCGGGCGATCCATCGTGTCTGACCTCTGCGTCGTGGCGGCCTGGGGGTCAGAGGGGGGAGGGGCCTAATTGATCAACCTGTCAGAACCAATGAGGAGGGCCATGTTAATGGGACTTTTATAAGCCCCGCGGGACGCAACACCTGACACCGAGTGTGTATGAGTGTGTACAACGCACAGTGTGTGTGTGAGTACAACGCACAGTGTGTATAACGCACAGTGTGTGTGTGTGTGTGTGTGTGTGTGAGTACAACGCACAGTGTGTGTGAGTACAACACACAGTGTGTATGAGTGTGGGTCTGTGTCAGTCCTTGTGAGTCTATGGATTTGTGGGTCTATGTGTGTGTCTTTGTGTGTCCATGTGCGTCTCTGTGTGTCTGTGTGTGTCTTTGTGTGTCTGTGTGCGTCTTTGTGTGTCCATGTGCGTCTCTGTGTGTCTGTGTGCGTCTTTGTGTAATCCCACGGCCCAGGTAGCCTTATTAAAAGGAGCCAAGTGGAGATTCTGGCTGGCTTTTGACAAATGGCCTCTCAACACCAAGGCCACCTTTACAAACTTTGGGGACGAGGTAGACGGTGAAGTCAGGAGGGTGAAGGGCCTGTGTGTGTTTGTGTGTGTGTGTCCCTGCACTAATAACCTGTGCCTGGTGACTGATGGAGTGTGGAATGGATTAATCTCACTGCAGTCATGCTGCCAAACGCTGAGGCGCTAAGGGTGAGGCACTAGACTTAGCCCGCTTAGGAAAGGCTAGAACCACGGGGACGGCCAGGGACACACATAAACACACACATGTATATAGAAAACCTACACACAGACGCACACAAACACACACTCCCCAGGGTTCGTCTCCACGCTGCGACGCCGCCAGCTGCAGTTTGACCTGCAGGCTGCTAATGTAAAACAACTGCTGCATCAGCCGGCAGCAAACACAGCTGCTCCACACGACAAACACTACAGGTGTATGGGTGAAAACACACAACAGGAGCGTGTGTGTGTGTGTGTGTGTGTATGTGAGGACACACACGCAAAGACAACGGCAAATGCTGAACATCCAAAAATCAAAAGGTACATGTACTGTCATCACATACTGCAGCTGGAGGAAGAGTGGGTTATCCTGAACAAACACCAGGGAGTGGACTCACCTGGAAGGACACACACACACATATATACACACACACACACAAAAAATCTATATACACATATACATGTTATTTTACAGTTACTATAACGGCATTTTATTTGTGTTCATTTCAGATTCAAACTAACGAGGAGAGCTTACTAATAACGGTTGGCACAACCCTTTGCCTCCTTCCTTAAAAAAGGAACATGTAGATATATACGTTATTCATACCAAAGGGAAAGAGAACAGAAGAGAACAGAAGAAGGGAACTGGACTCTGAACTACTGGTTCTGTCCGTCCTGTCGCTGCTCTGTCAGTCGTGGTCAGACACACTTTTGCTCCTTCACGGACTCTTCCAGCACCAGTACTGACACAGACTGGTGGTACTGTCTGATTATCTGGGCTGTGACGGACCGCTCACTGACCCCGCGCCGCAGACGCCCGTCTACAATGACACATTATCGCCCGGCGCCGGGTCACGTCTGCAGCGACAGTGACAGAGCGTGAAGCTCACAGCTGCACAAACACCTGCTTCCACTCAGTCGTGCTCACTGACTGCTGCTTGGTTACTTACACTCATCACCTGGAATCTAAGAGGGTACGTCACCTCTGGACGGTGTCACTGACATGACGGAGCCAGACCCCCACCCCCACCCCCACGCTCCAGGGACTGGGACTGGACCGATACTGACCCCGTATGTTTTCTCATATCTGGGTCCAGCCTGTGTTCTAACTCATCAACACCACGATCTG
>JAPSES010000001.1:22706213-22716966 GCA_029822895.1 Maxillicosta whitleyi
TAAGTGTCCTCTCATGTCTTTAACGTCCAACAGAATGGACAATGCCAGGACTGATCAGGATCATCAGGTTTGGGACAAAGAGACATATATATATATATATATAACATATATAACATATTCTGTGTATTTACAGTGTTTGGAATCAAAGCAGTGAAGTGGTGAAACTCCAACAACACGTTCAGAGTCAAAACTCTGACACAGAAGTGGATTAAACTACAGCAAAGCTTCAGAACTTCCGACCCGTTTGTGTTGTGCGTCTGAAAACTGGGTCAGCGTTGAAGCTGAGTGCAGCCGCCGCCACGCATGAAGCGTCAGACGTTGAGTCGGCGCTCTCATCTCAACAGGGGGCGACTGTTTGATCCAGACACAGAATCTGAGACAAGTCGAGCTTTAAAGTCACAGTTTTTACTCTGGAGGAGAAATCAGACGTGAAAACAGTCTGGGCAGGAACGCAGACGCGTTTACGACTTTCTGTCTAATGTCAGATACAATTAAAACCCTGGTTTAATATGTGATACCGCTCATGAACACTAGAGGATACTGGTTTAATGGTTCCGGTCTAGTTTAAAGGTTCTGGTCTGGATTAATGGTTCCAATCTGCTTTAATGGTTCTGGTTAGTTTAAAGGTTTTGGTCTGGGTTAATGGTTCCAGTCTGGTTTAATTGTTCTCATCTTAATGGTTCTGGTCTGGTTTAAAGGTTCTGGTCTGGTTTACTGATTCCATATTCAGACTCAGACTGTTAATAGACACTGTTACCATGACGACACCTCCATGACTTCCAGGTGCTTTTTCTTTATATTTACAGATTTTTCAATGAACTCAGACTTTATTCACTTGGAAAATTATCTGTAAAGTGACAAACATCGTGTGGAAACTGTGGAAGAACTCAGACTGGACCGAAGTGGCTCCTTCATTTACTGTAAAACATATTTTTACTGAAATCAGTTCCCATGGGGCATAGCTAGGAAAGGGGCGGGGCTTCAGCTCTCTATGTGTGAAGTGTGTGGAGAGGTGCTTGTGTTGTGTTTGTGACAGAGGCCGGAGGCAGAGGTCAAAGGTTAACTGTGCTAGAGTGTTCGGTCAGAGGTTAAACTGGACACTTTAGAGCCTCGGTCTGAGGGTCAGGAGGGGAGGGGGCAGCGGCTGTGTGGTCCCATGCTGCGCTGCCCCCTCCTCACCCGTCCAGCAGCGTGCAGATGAATGCGTGTGCGTCGTAAGCGGCTTTCGTACCTAACCAGTCGTTGAACTTCTTAACCTCGGACGGCAGCCCCAGCTCGGTGAAGTCGCCCATGTGCAGCAGCACGTCGCCGTACGGCATCTGGATACCGTCCGTACGCGAGTGTGTGTCCGACACACACACAAACCTGGTGTGTCCCGCCGGTTTGGGGGTGTCATAGGGGATGGGGTCCACCCTGGAACACAAACATGGAGGGAAAACAGAGCATGAGCCACGGCGTCAAAATGTCACCGGTCATGTGACAAATATATACGAGTGACTGAACAGAAATTAGAACATTAGGACCTTTTCTACCGAATGCCCAGGAAGTTATTTTCCAGGAACTTTTTTTTGGGGTAAAACAGTCGTCTGCATTATGGAAGACTCCACCCACCCAGCCTGCGGACTATTCCAATCCCTCCCCTCGGGTAGGAGGCTGCGGAGCCTCAAGGCGAGGACCACAAGGCTCAAATGCAGGTTCTATCCAGAGGCGGTTCGGCTCATCAACTCCATGAACACTGACCTACGGCTGGGAAACTAGTGCTGGTTTTATACTTCTATGATTTTATTTTATCTGTTTTTATATGACACACTTTTAGAACATGACATTCTTATTCCTGCACTGTAGCTGTCATGTTGGTCCTATTTATGTTTTAAGTATTAGGTGTTATTGTTAGTATTTCTTTGTGTGAAACTGTTTTAGAGTTCTTATTAGGGCCGTATACTGCTGGTCCTGGGTACAAATTTCGTTTCATGTATGTGGAATGACAATAAACCAAAACTGAATCTGATGGTAATCTGAACGTACTACCTCCCAACCAGGAACTTCTGGGTAAAGTTGGGTCCAGGGGAAAAGCCATTCGCCAGAGTAACTTAATGAAAAAGTTCTGCAAAAGTTCCTGCGAAAACCAGGAAGAAAAAACAAATGTTCTGCTTCCTCAAATTAAAGTTTTTGAAAGTTTCAGGAGGTTTGGGGAAAAAGTAAATGAGCTTCATAACAATGGGACTGAGAGGAAGTAGTATAATGGGTTAAATTTCACTTTCACCTTGCAGAGGGAAACAGTTCTGCCCCACACTGTATTTGATGTTGTATAAAGGTGGCCGACGATCTCACCGGAGGCTCCAAACGTTATATTGGATGATTTTAAGCATGTCTCACTAGTTGCTTTTGTGTCAGGCTTATGCGCAAAACTGTACTGATATTTATTAAATACCGGGAAAAAAAAACACTGCGTAATGTCAGTTTTTCCATTAAATCCTAAATGTGTTAAAAACATTAGTGTATAATGTCAGTTTGTCCATTAAATCCTAAATGTGTTAAAAACATTAGTGTATAATGTCAGTTTGTCCATTAAATCCTAAATGTGCTGATTAGTTTATTTATTCTGGTGGATGACAGTAGAAGTCATTCCATAAACATGGACATAAATATGGTGTTTATTTACAGATAGATTCATTATTATTCTATAGTACCCTCTAGTACCCTAGAGTATAAATCACATTTCCCCCAAAAATGTAACTTATACTCCAGTGTAACTTATAATCCGGAAAAAATACAGTATATTGGTTAATCATATTAATTGCAATTATCTGCAAATAATCTAAACCTTAACTCTAATTTCAATAAAACTAAAGCGCCTCAATACGACAGTGACACATTTCTTCTTCTTTTTTTTAGTTAAAAGTAAAAACCCCAGGAATTTTTATCCAAATGTCTGCGAAGTCTAGAACATTGTCACGTTTTCCATCTCTGGAGGCTGCAGGTACAAGTATCTCATCTTTTCTATTTCTGCATGAAAACACACCGAGCCGTAAAAATGTTATTTATGGCGACGGTTGCCCTCGATTTTATTCAGGCATTTTATAATTTTAACATTATTCCCCGTGAGCAGAGCTGTAATTTAAAGAACGTGCCCTTTTCACCCCTTTGGTGATATTTTGAAAAGGTGCACTCAATAACACACGATGCATATTTTTTCGGAAATCTATGCTAATTTCAGAGCAAATAGCAGAAGGGGGCAAAAGTGTTGCCTTAAAAATATCATTTGTTGTGCTAAATAAATGACACAGTGCCCGGAATAATGCAGGAGGCAGAGGAGAGAGCATCTGAAAGGGAAGGGAGACGTTACAGCGGAGGAAATGTGTGTTTTGGACGGAGTGATCAGGGAGGTGAATTAAGGCATGCCATGTCCTCTCCATCCATTATCTAAAGAAAAACACTTAGACCCAAGTCTGGCCGCGAAAAGCCTTTGATTCAGGCTTTTGTTCGATGTTAAAAAGGAAGAAAAACCCGGCACTTTTTTGTGAGTGAAGGGACGGAGCAGAAGAAAAACGTCTGCTCTGTAATTGAAGTGTACAACGTGCAATCGGCTGCTGCGCCATTATTCCATTAGAAGGGATGTCACTCTGTCGACATCACACGCAATCACAGCCTGACACACACAACCGAAAATTCACACGTCCACGAAGGCAGCGCGGACCCATGTGGAATCAGACGGTTTTCAGACGGAAATGCACAAAGTGGAACTGTGTGTTTACGTTGTGTTCGGTTTTTAAGGTCAGCAATGGGATGGATCGCAATCTGTCGACCGTCTGGGAAGTGCAGCCGATGTAGTCGCAATCTGTGACAACACACACACACACACACACACACACACAATCCCCTAGTTTTGCGCTCCTTCACCAAATCAAACACAGACAGTGGACATGATGAATGTCGTACAATGATGCGTTTGGGGACTGAACTAAAGGCGTACAACAGACTTTATCATCATCATCATATTTTTATATATTATATTGAGGTGCACCGCCATAAAACATAAGCTATAAAAAAAAAACAATATTCTGACATACAAAACTTCTTACCCAGGAACAACAGTTGAAAAAACAGATATTTTGCTAATGCTGACACATTTACAGAAATGTTCATTAATGTGTACTGTCCCTAATAAATAAATAAATAAAACACACCAGGAACATAAAATTTTTACTTTTTTTTTTTTTTTGCAGTTTGGCTGACGCTTTTATCCAAGGCGACTTACAAGGTATAGTCATGTGTAGCATAAAGGGCCTTGCCCAAGGGCACACCTGGAATTTGAACTGGCAACCTTCCGCACCAAAATCAGCAATGTAAACCACTAAGCAATCCAGTCACAGTTAAAAAGTTAATACAGTGTTTCCCGCAGAAACTTCCTTAGTCAAGCTGGTGAGTCATCATTACGGTGCGGCATTGCACGGATAGCGGACCGATAGTGTATTAATAGCGTAGGACAGACTTCTTTTTTTTTTCTGGAACGTTGGCACGGTGGTGGGGTGACTTTGGCTGGAAAGTGCAGCGGGAAACACTGATATGTCAGTTGATCATAATTGACCAATATGGGACAAATAAATACATAAATCCATCAAACTCATATTAGCTCAGGTCCCACATTCAGCCCAAAATGATCTGAAATCAAACTGTATTTATTACATGAAGCACAAAACCCTTTTACACTAATCACCCCCCCCCCCCCCACACACACACACACACACACACACACACTTTTGCAAACAGATGAGTTTGAAAAGTAAGTTTTCTTTTAAAACTATGAACCCTCAGGTCGACTGTTCCGTAGTTAAAATGACTCAGACCAGTGAAAGAACAACAGTGAAACAGGTTCAGTTATCGTACGTTCTGGACTATAAGCCTCTAGTTTTTTTTCTCCTTTGAATCCTGAGGTTTATACAATGACGCAGCTCCAGTACAGATGTTTACAGGGTTAACAGCCTTCAGGGGGCGCTTTCAACAGGAAGCACAAAAGTCAGACAGAAGAGGTGATGAAGAGGAAGATGCTAGTTTGAAGCCGAACTCATTCACACACCCTCATCATGGAAAACACACAAACAAACGTATAAAATGTATAAACACTGAAGAAGAGGAGTTCAATGGTTTCAGTGTCAGGAGGAAGATAGAGATCAATGAGTTTTCTGTTTTTTTAACTAGATGTTTTACTGCCGTGTTACAGACACTGAAAAAAAGCATCAAAGGGACATGAATAAATACTTAAATAAACTTTCTGTGTAAATACGTCACAACACAGACACCTGTGGTTTAAAGTCAGATGTGTCTTAAAGCCCAGAAAGTACAGAACATCATGAAAATGTTTGTTTCCACAAAGTTTCAGGCTGTTCATGTTCAAATTTTTAAGAAAATAAGTGTAATTTTAACAGTATAATGTCTCAGTTTATCCTTTATACTGTCACTTTAACTCCATAACTCATGTCACTTTACTGTTACACCTTTATTGTTTATCAACCCCCTGCTGTTTATAGTTATACTCTGTTTTTCTATGTTTGTTGTTGCACCATGAGGCTTTAAGAGCTTCAGTAATTTCAGTTTTCCTTTTTCTAACTGATGAATAATCCTGACAATTTGCCTCGATACTAAAAATATCTTTGATTCTTCATTAGAGTCAAGTGCATACCTTAAAAAGAAAACTATTAAACTGTATTTCATTATTAAAAAGATTTAAAACAGTCTTGAAATGGCTGGAATTCTGGACTTTTTTCAATCCCTACTGGCCTTGAAGATAAAAAAAAAAAAACACTGGCATGAACTCATTTATATTCATTCATAAAAGAAAATCTGCAGCGCTGCTTTTTACTGTGACTTCAGGAATAAAACTGCAGTTCAGACCAGGCATCTCAGCCCGTAGTGTGATCTTATGCACAGTTAGATTTCAACCTGGACTTCTTGAAACCTGCACCGACTGTTTGTTTTCACCTGACCTCTGTTTTGAGTCCAAACAGCTTATTCTTCGACCTCGGTCTCAGCTCAAAGGTCTAAAACTACCGCAGCGAAACGGCCACAGATTAACAACATGTACAGTCTGAAGGAAACGACACTGGAAAAGAGGAGGATACATATGCACTGAAGAGCTGGGATCATGATTATTATCAGATTAAATGTCAAATCAGGAGTTATTTGCTGTAGATTTTTAGTCTGAGTACAAAGCTTGGGGTTTGAAATTATTGGAAAAAAGGTAAAAAAGCAAATATGAAAAGAAATGAAGACACAACAATATGAAAATGATGTAAAAAAGTGCGAGAAGATGAAAAAAGCTACAAAAAACTGTATCAAAATGAATGAATGAAAGACTTAAAATGCAAAATGAGATGAAAATGAGACGTAAGAAACAAAAGGTGAAAATGATGTCAGATGCAGAAGGCAAAAAACAATGCGAAAGAGAAAAGCAAAACATAAAACATGATATAAAAAGCAAAATAAGATGAAATGAGATGTAAAGAAATAACAAAATGATGAAAAAGACAAAAGGTGAAAGTGATGGAAAAAATAAAATAAATAAAATGTAAAAGCTTCAGAGAAAAACACTCCTGTAGATGTGCATTTTATAATTATTTCACATTAAATCAAACTAAAAACAAAGTATCGTAAAATCAGGCTCATTTCATTCATTATTAGGAGTAAAAAAAACTAAACTAAATAAAAAATATATATGGTAGTTTATTAAATATGAGTAAAATTGTGTAAAAGCCTCAAAAAGTGAAAAAGTTTTAAAAAGAAAATAATGAATTTAGTCAAAACAAACATTCCGTACATGTTTTAATACTGAATGTGAATAAAATAAACTGAAAAAAAAAACACAAAAATGCAGATTACAACACTTGCAATTATCCCAATAATGAAGAAAAAAAATTGATGCAAAAGAGAAAAGCAAAACATAAAACATGATATAAAAAGCATTTGTTGCATTTTATGATTATTTCACATTAAATCAAACTAAAAAACAAAGTATCGTAAAACCAGGCTCATTTCATTCATTATTTGGAGTAAAAAAAAACTAAACTAAATAAAATATATATCGTAAAATTATAGTAAACTTGTGTAAAATCCTCAAAAAACTTTGAAAAGTATTAATAAGAATATACTGAATTTAGCAACAACAAACATTTCGTACATGTTTTAATACTGAATGTGAATAAAATTAACTGAAAAAACAAAAAAACACAAAAATACAGATTACAAAACACGCAATTATCGCGATAACGATGGCATTAATCGCCAGAGAGACGTCTTGAGGATTCACCCGATGGACGACAAAGGGCATGGCATGACCAAACGCACATGTATGCGCAGATATTAAAACAAAGGCAGCAGAAAAACAAGCTCCGTCTCCTCCCCTTCCCTTTGAGATTTAATCCAGCCTGAGAATGTAAGTAAATACCAGCAGCCCCTATCAATTAGAGCAGGACCGAGCCAAGAACCCTTCATGACGGCGCTGCGTGCACTCACAAACACACACAAAGACAGGGCCCCCGTCTTTCCTGTTAACATACAACTGGAGAACAATCCAGAGGTTCATTAGGAATGTATGTGGAGTTCAGGAGTTCAGCCGAGCAGCGCCGGCCTCTGATCTGTTGTAAACGGAGACGCTGAAAATGAAAAGTGCTTCTCTTCCCACAGCAGGTAAAAGAATATTCTGAACAGTGTCAGCGTGAAGGTTCCTGTTAACATGTCTGAGCTACGGCGTGACATCCGAGGCAGACTGCGGCAGAGGGGGGGTGGGGGCTAGCGCTAATGCTAATGTGCAGGAGCCCACTCTTAAATCCGCCATGACACCAGAGCTGACACCGAAGCAGGTCTGAGGCTCCACAGATATCTGCTCCAGGAGCAAACGTCTGAGCCTGTGACAGACGGAAACCTGCAGCGGGTCGACTAGAGTGAGAATGTGACGGTACAAAGGAGAAGGAGGAGGAGAAGAAGAAGGAGGAAGAGGAGAAGGAGGAGGAGAAGAAGAAGGGAGAAGGAGGAGGAGAATGATGAGGAGAATAAGGAGAGAAAAGATGAGGAGAAGGAGGAGAAGAAGGATGAGAAGAAGGAGAAGGAGAAGAAGGAAGAGGGGAAGAGGAGAAGAAAAAGGAGGAGGAGAAGGAGAAGAAGGAGGAGGAAGAGAAGGAAAAGAAAAAGAAAATGGAGAAGGAGGAGAAGAAGAATAAGAAGGGAGGAGAAGGAGAAGAGGAAGGAGGAGGAGGAGAATGATGAGGAGAATAAGGAGAAGAAGGATGAGAAGGAGGAGGAGGAGACGGAGAAGAAGGAGGAGGAGAAGGAGGAAAGGGACGAGGAGAAGAAAAAGAAGAATAAGGAGGATGAGAAGGAGGAGAAGGAGGAGGAAGAGAAGGAGAAGAAAAAGAAAATGGAGAAGGAGGAGAAGAAGGAGGATGAGGAGGAGAGGGACACCAGAGTCTCGTCCACCATTACTGTACATACGTACTGTATACGTACGTACAATAAGTACAGTATCTTATATTTTACTTTATTTTATTAATATGAAGTATAATACATGTATTTGATAGTTATTTACAGATTTAGGGGGTATTTAGGGGTACCTAAAGGCTTAATTCTGACGTGCGGATATTCGGGCTACGTCGACAGCGTAGAAACGGAACTCGTTCGTAACCCGAGGACTACCTGTATATGTTTTATATACTGTATAGTTTTATACATTTATTTACCCTCCACAGGTTCTGAATACTTCCTCCTTCATTCACTTCTGGTGCACAGGTGACATTTTCGTGGGGCTCAGAGGGGTGCACAAGCGACCCCCACCCCAACCCGTGCACCACTACTGTGGGGGCTTTATCAACAGAACCCACCACGCTGGGTCCAGTTCGGTTTTATTTTCATTATTAAACAGAACCAGCAGACTGTGGTTACAGACTGGATCACACTGTGGGATTCAGAACCAACCGGGTCAAACTGGATCATCTTCCACGGCACACACATGGTTGGGAAACACTGCCCAAACCGGACGGAAAGAACCTCTAAAAACACCACAACGGTACCAGTGTCCACAGAACCAACGTGCGCGCAGCTGCAAACCAACAGAACCGAGCAGGAAGTGGACAAAGGAACCTTCAAGAACCGATCAAACTTATGTAGGAGACACTAACGTTCTGCAGATGAGCAGATGCAAACGCAGCTCGTCCTTCCACATAGTTTTCTGTTGTTGGTTTCACTGCTGCTGTTTTAATCATCAGCGTTTTACGGCACAATGTACATTAAAATTCAAGTAGCGAATGGAAACATGCCTTCATTTTCTTTGGCAGATTCTCTAAATAAATACATGCACATTCAGGGGGTGATGGTATTTAAGTTAAACACAAGACCTGGGAGCCGAAGGAAGAAAGGAGCACTGATGATTTGTGTGATTATTAACCCTTTAAGAACCACTGCTACTTTAGTAGCTGCTCCAACACATCAATATTTAACATTTCTAAAGTAATTTATCACCATTTATGATGAAGTTATCTGACTAGAATAGGCTCCAACACCCCAGTTCAGAACATTTTCCACTGAAAATCCTGCATTTTCTTGTATTTAATTCACTGATCATGTAGATGTTCATTAAAGCTCACATTGAAATTGAGGGTTATTTTTATTAAAAACGGGAAAATCAAGATAAAGTGACTTTTTCAGCAAACATGAACTTAAAAACAGATGTGTCCATCCACTGTTAACTTTTATTAACTGATTTTTCACTATTTATAATAATATTATCATCTACATTTTGAATTTTTTTTTCTAAATCCTGTATTTTCTTATATTTAATTTGCCGATCATGGAGATGTTCGTTAAAGCTCAAAGTAAATTCAAAGGTTATTAAATAAAAACAGAAAAATTAAGAAAAAGCCACTATTTCAGTAAAATCTGTCATTAACTGAACATAAACCCAGTGTGTCCATCCACTGGTACTGATCCAATTCCACTGGTTTTACTGGTGAAGCAATGTTGTAGAAGATGATGGTGTTTCCACAGTAACTACAGAGCCTCTACGCATCCATATTTGGCCATATCTAATGACCATGAAAAGATGACAAACTGTATTTGACACCAATTATTTCCATGTATTAATAGAATGAATGGATGAACAGGTATTAAACAGTTTAGATCAGCGGATGCTTTTGATTTGTAAGGATTCGAACATTAAATGCAGGTTCTGGACGCTAGGAAACAATAATTTCTGCTCATTTTTAAAGTACATTGTTAATTTTCTCCTCATTTTATAAAAATTTCCTGGTATTTCTACCACATTTCGACGCCTTCAATCTTCAAATCTTCAAATTTCAATCAATTTTATTAATTTAAACGTGTTTAAACTAAAAACATGACCGTGAAAAGCCGACAAACTATGTTTTACGCCAATTATTGACATAAATTGATAGAATTAACGGTTTAACAGGTGTTAAAGAGTTTACATCAGTAGGTGGGTTTGGTCAGCAGTGGCTTTTTGGGTTTTTAAGGGTTAATGGGAGAGAAAGGAAAAAAAAAAACACAAGCCAAAATGCTAAATGTTGAATAAATCACACAAATAGTAGCTTTGGGAGTTAAATGTTGAGATAAGATCGACCTCAGAGATGAGGAAACGACACGAGGCTAAATGAGAAGCCGTAATAAATCGTGAGTGTCGAGTCGACTGGCGTTGCTTGGACGAGGCAGAAGGCGACGTGGGAGTAAACGGAGTGGCGGGGGTTTGGTG
>JAPSES010000001.1:22717066-22731033 GCA_029822895.1 Maxillicosta whitleyi
CAATGAATCCACTACCGGAGGATTTTCTTGGTAGCACCAATAAATGAACGATCATATCAATTTAAGACGTGGATGAACGTAATTTATGACCTTAAATGGAAAATCTGAATGTTTTTATGACTTTTTAGGGCCTAAAATTCACATTATTAAATTTAAGACTTTTTCTGAAACCCTGGTAGAAGTCGAGAGCATCCGACTGGAGCTCAAAGCCCGTCTTGTTTTCCCCGTTCGTCCACGTTTTCTTTTTGTCACTAGAATCATGTGAGTGAAAACAAGATTCATCAGCCTAAGTTTCTTTAAAGGACATGATGACGGGAGACGACATACGAAGCTGTTATAACGGTGAAAAACTGCGACTCAGATCATGGATTGTGATTCTATGTGTTTGGGCCGCGTGGACCGGATCAAATGTAAGAAACGGAAACAAACTCCAGGACGATGTCTTAAAAACAACTGAAATAAAGACAAAGGTGGATGATTTTCAATGACATTAAATCAACTAAAGCATCCTGGTCCTGCAGCCGGTGTTCATCAGGGTCCAGACTGTTGCTAGTTTTCATTTGAAGTCCACATTCTGGACTTGTGCGGGTTTTTTTTTTCCTCGATCCAGATCTCAGAGTCTGGACTCTTTTTGTGTCTGCGCTGCCGTCTGGCCTCAGACTCCGGCTCAAATTGGATTCGAAGCCATTAGCGTCCCAACTCGAAGCATATGTTCCGAGTTGGTGAGCATTTCATTTCACGAGACGTCGACAACGAGAACGAGGCGGAGGAGGAGGAGGAAGGGGCCGAGGCAAAAGAAGGACAGGGAAAAAGAAAAAAAAAAAGAAAACACAGAAAACGCCTCAGAAAAATAAACCAGACCCAAACAGTGACTCAGTGACGGAGCAGAGGCGTCCCACGCTCCGACCAAAGAACGAATCTTTGACTTCAGGGTCACGTTCCACAGAATCTGCCTCCGACACCAGCACACGCTCCTGCACTAGGTCTGTTAACAAACACAACCTGAACCAAATCAGGGCAAAAACCAAGGTTAAAACTAAGACCTGCTGCTGGAGGAGGAATTAAACCAGGGGTGCCAAACATGCGGCCCGGGGGCCAAAACTGGCCCGCCAAAGGGTCCAATTCGACCCCTGGTATGAATGAGTGAAATAGAAAAATTACACTGAAGATATGAACAATTAAAGATGTTAAAATAAGTTTAGATCAATTCAATCTAAAGTGGGTCAGACCAATAAAACACTATCAGAATAAACAATTTTTCCCCCTTTTTTTGTGTAAAAAAAGTTACACAAAAATGTTACATTTACAGACTAGCCTTTTATAAAAAATGTGAACAACCATAAATGTCTAAACAGAATTAAATGTAATTGAACCAATATTCTACCTGATATTAAATATTTAGTGTATTTGTAGATCCACTGTGATCTGTACGTTATAACGAACCTGTGAAAATGAGGAACTGAAGCCAAATAATGGAATAAATGGTAAAAAAAAAAAAAATGCACCTTTTTCTTAATGAATTTCAGTTTGTTCATGTTTTTCTCATATTTTTAAAGAATAGTTTGTAGATTTAAACATTTTAACAATACAATTGTACTTTTTTCACTCTAAAACAGAAATTACACATTATTTATATATTATTATGTTATTATTTTAATGATCCGGCTCACTTTAGGTCGTATTGGGCTGGATGTGGAACTGAACCAACAGGAGTTTGGCCAAAGCTGAGGTCAATACCTGTAGAACTGTGTCTCACCTCGTTTGTTCCTATTTTGACTTTTTTTTTTTTTACTAAAATACAGTGAAAGATTGACTCAATTAAACAAGTAGGAAGTGACTTCCATTTTTACGTTTTGTGAAGAAACATGCGATCTGATTGGTCGATAGATGTACCATGTGCCCTCATGTGTGAGTGAAGGAATAATGGATCCACTGTACGTGCTCTGAGTATGTGTTCATAGAAAAGCACTATAGAAAACTAAGCCATGGTTATGACTGTATAATTGTATACAGTAATTCTAGAAAGTTTTATTTTATATTCTACTCTACTCTGATGCACCTTTCAATCACCCCTACAGAGTGTTCTCTAAGAACCTGTAACTGTGAATTTCTCCACTGTGACATAAATAAAGTATCTTATCTTTTCTATGTATCTAGATTTCTGCCTAAAGTATGATCAGAGGACACATTGAGCTTCTGTAAATACTGACATTACACTAATACATCATCATTTACACACAAAAGAAACCAGCAGATTAAGCAGAACCATAAACCTGTGTTTGTATCTGAGGTAAAACGAGATGAAGCAGTTACACAACATTTACAGGTTTTTGTCAATGTCTGTTCGAGCTTTTCCAAATCTCAGATAAATATCACAGCACACACCCCCACCGTACATGATGCACCTCAGCTGGACAGAACACACACGTGCTTTATGCTCTAAAATAAGAGTTCAGTTACATCAAAACAACTGAAAGTCCAAATGAGAACCAACGACAAAACCCAAGTAACTGAAACCCATTAAAAAGGTCCTGCTCGTCGGTTCCCATTAACCCGTAACAAAAGCTACAACACCAACGTCACAACAGGAAGCTTTAAAAACAGACAAAAGCACGACTTTACATCAAAAAAAAAACTCTAATAATGACCCAGACAATAAAACAATAACTACACTTTCAGTTTTCTTAAAACTCACCAATTTTACTTTGTTATTTTTTCAGATGTTAAAGAAAATGTTTTCAGGGTTTCTGTGGTTTAGAGTTCTTTCATTTCACTTCCATGTCCTCGTATCATAATGCGTTCAGGTACTTTTTGTTCGTTCCGTGCGGTTACATCACTCCTCACATATTGTGCTCATGAATAAAGCCAGACAAAAGATCACCGTGACCGTGACCTTTGACCTCTAGCGGGAAACTTTTTTTAGTTCCACCCTCCAAGTGAATATTTAGGCATAATTTGCCCATTTTGTCAAACCATTAACTGTACTGGTTACTGACCAGTGGACTGATGCACTGTCCATTGACCCCAGCCTTGGCTGTAATACCACCAGTGACCACTAGGACAGATTCCAAAACACTGACGCCCATAGACGGCTGACCTATTAACTGGCCTTCCCTCTACAAATACACTTTTGGTTCATTTAGTAAAACATTTTTCCTGACAGCTCCACTGTCAGCTCTAAGATAAGATGAGATAAGATAAGATAAGATGTCTTTATTAATCACGAAAGGAAAAATTCCATTAGCATTAGCACACATCTGACTCCTCAGGCTCCTGTAGTTCAGCCCCTTTAGTCCAAATACGGTCACTTCAGACTCTAAAAAGCCAACGACCAAAGCACAAAATGATAGAACCTAAAAGACAACATCACTGCACCGTCATCAATATAAGTGCATCTAAAAACACGAAAAACTTTGCTGAAATGTGAAACCCTCTGTCTGACTGTTGGATGATGAATTATATACGAACATGCAAAAAATATGTTAAAAAATGATAGAATTTTAACTCGAGACTAAAAACCTGCGTCTAAATCCTGATTGGACGTGTTCAGGTTTAAGTCAGGACTAAAAACCTGCGTCTAAATCCTGATTGGACGTTGCCTCCTGTCTGTTTCAGCCTCTGACGCGTCGTCTATGTTCGTGTTTTCAGAGCGATACCTTCCACTCGGCACAAAAGGAGCTGCTGTACTCCATCACAGAAATCTAAATATTCTGTCCATGGGGGAGGGGGGCATTAGCTCGGATTGGATTTCAAAAGGCTGCCAACCCCTCCGCCCCCCTCCCTCTGCTGACTTTTTTTTTCCTCCTTCTGCTTTCAGAGAAGCAACAACTTTATTTATGTCCAAATAGTGTGGATGCAGAGAGAGAGGAACATTATCTCTGAAATCTAAACAAGGCTTTACTTTCCCAGAACAGAGCGTGGATTCTATAAGCACATAAACATGAAGGGGGGGTGGGGGGGTGGGGGGGTACCGACCCGCTTTAAGAATGACAGGCTAAAACACTGCAGGCTCTGTGGAAGCCAGGAAACAGCCTAATGTATTTATCCAAACACATATCTGCTGAGCCCCCGCGGCCCCCGCTTCCTCAAACACCAGCGGACAGCGACGACTCGACAAAGTCACTGAAAACCATCAGCATTACCAGCGTTTCTTCAGTTCGCTTCAGCGTGAGGTGCGTTTCCATTCGGTTTAAACGCAGAAGGTTCAGTTTAAAGGTTGGATGAGGTGGTTTTTACCTTTTTTAGACGGAGTTAAAGAGTAAAAAGAGATGTAGAAACAGCTTTTATCGAATAAACTCTGACATATTTAACATTAAACTCATGTGACGTCTAGTACAAAAGGTAATAGAACAGAACAGAATAGAATAGAAGAAGAAAAGAAATAATACATTATATATGTCCTTCTGGGCTCATCTGTGGTTCTGCTGATGTTCTGCTGGTTCCTCCGTGTAGATGACCCAGTCTGTTTTACCTTTGAGTTTTTATTTTGAGTTTGTTTATTTGAATTATATCAGGGGGGTCTAAACCTGGTCCTCCAGAGCTACTATCCTACATGTTTTATAACAGGGGGGTCCAATCCTGGTCCTCCAGAGCTACTATCCTACACGTTTTATATCAGGGGGGTCCAATCCTGGTCCACCAGAACTACTATCCTACATGTTTTATATCGGGGGGTCCAATCTTACTCCTACAGAGCTACTATCCTACACGTTTTAGATCAGGGGGGTCCAATCCTGGTCCTCCAGAACTACTATCCTACACGTTTTATAACAGGGGGGTCCAATCCTGGTCCTCAAGAGCTACTATCCTACACGTTTTACATCAGGGGGGTCCAATCCTGGTCCTCCAGAGCTACTATCCTGCATGTTTTATATCAGGGGGGGTCCAATCCTTGTCCTCCAGAGCTACTATCCTGCATGTTTTAGACGTATCTCTCTTCCAACACACCTGATTCACATGATAAGCCTATCCTCATACTCCGCAGACGCCTGATAACAGCAGGTGTGCTGGGAGAGGGAAACACCGCTGATATAAACACACACGGGTCACAGCGTTCCTGACCCGCCATAACACAACTGCATCACGGCCACACAAAGTCCACGCCACCATAAATAAAGCAGGAGGTGCCGCAACGCAGCCCAAGTGTTTGTGTGATGACAACGTGTGTAACGGCCGCAGAGTTCAACCGTGAGGGAAAACGGCAGCAGACAGAACCCACGGCGGACGGCGTCGAACTGTGCAGAGCGTTAAAGAGTTGACATAACAGCGATGAGGACAAACAGACGTCTCCACTGGACTAAAGCAGCAAACAGACCAAATATCAGGACTTTTCCATGACTTTTCAGCTCCATCACGGTTAACCTTGGCCCATCGTTGCATAAAAATTAAACCCTTTTTTATTTTCATTTCTGGTTGTTTACATTTTAATGTCAAACCCTCAGGCACAGTCTTCAGTTTCATCATCAGGTGTATGTTTTTTTTTTGTTTTTTTTTTACTGTTTTAATTAAGTTAATTACTTTTCCCAGGCCTTGACATTTAATAAGTTCAAGACATTACTTTGACAAGGACTGAAAATAAAAAATACATGACTTGAGTTTAAAACATTAATTTCCTACCACATAAGAAGGAAAACAGGGTTTGTTTGCTTCTAATAATGTAAAATGCAGTGTTTTATACTGAGAACGAGGCCAGAAAGCAGCAATTCATCCTCCATTCCAGGGTTTTTCCTCTGAATTTGACAGGTTTGTTCTTTTTGCTTTGTACATTTCCTTACAGACTAAACTCAGGGGAAAACGATGTGAATTTAATTTAGCAAAGGTGAGGACTTTTGTCGACTTTTAATGACTTTTTCATAACTGAGCCCATTGAATGTGTTGGTGTGTGTACTAGGACTCCAATGACAGTCGACAACTAAATTAGTTTGTGACTAATTGAGTTGTTTTTAACGAGTTCTGACAAGTGCAAAAAAAGTCGCCAAAAAGTGAAGACTTTGGGTGACTTTTCTGAGTCCTTCAGTAGTCCTGCTACTACATAAGACGACTACATGGTGAATTTAATAGAACATAAAGATAAACAATGAAGTAAAACGAGCTCGTTTCATGCTGATTTTGACTCATTTGACTAATGAGTTGTTTAACAAACACAGGCACTGGAACTGTTCTGCACGAAATGCACTTTTATTTAAAGGAAAAAAGCATTTTACTGCTGCTGCGATATTTGTTGAATATTGAAATGAACATTTGTTTGACATACTTTATCATACACTGTAACTGATATCACCAAATGTTCTTGTTAAAAGGCAAGAAAAGGTATTTTATTACTGCAATAAATCGAAATAAAATCCATTGGTTTTTTTGCTGTCCTGTCTTGTTTTATGTATGTATTTTAGCTGTGTTTGTGTAAATATTTTATTAATATGTTAATGTTTTCTAGTGTTTTGACTGCCCTGTTTGTTGGATTTTAAGTTTTTCTTTTTAGCTCCTTTTTCTTCCCCTACCTTTTGCCGGAATTATAAATAAGAGCGTTTTCTGAATCTGTCTGATTAAATGTAAAATATATATTAAAAAAAGTAGTTCTAATCTGACTAGTTGAGTACAGAAATAGTCACTAGTGGAACCCTAGTGAGTAAAACCACAGGTGTTTGGGGTTTGTTCATCTGTGGGCGTAAGTTCAGCTGATCGGTACCGTTGTGGTACTGTTATGGTACCGTTGCCGGGTACTTACATGTGGACGTGTGGAGGCTGGAAGCGGCTCTGGTTGATGTTGTAGTGCGTGAAGGCCTGCGTGGGGTTGGAGCTGTACTCGTCCACCGTTATGGTCACTTTGCCATGAGCCATCCTCCCGCCGTTTGGACATGAGACGCCGTTCAGTTCACCGGGATTCAGCCGCGGGCCGTGCAGCGCTCATCCTTCACAGCCGCTCAACAAGCCGGCCAAGGTCTCCCCCGGCAACGACGGCGGCAGCGGCGGCGGACGCAGCAGCCCGGCCTGCCGACTCGACGACGACACACTGCAGTCTGCGCACACACACACACACAGAAACGAGGCATCAGCGTGAGAATCCACCCACAGAACAGAACCAATTAAAGAACATGTACTTATGATCAATCACTGTTGATTATCTCCTGTAGTAATCAATTAATAACTTTATCAATAAAATGTCCCAAAAGCCCCACGTGTTCTCAGATGTTCTGTTTGGGCCAAAAACTAAAGATACTCGAGAACATTGAACATTTAAAAGGCGTCAATTTTCTTAAATATCTGGAATTGATCACCAATGTGTGACAACTAATCGATTAATCTTTGCAGCTCGAATCAAGAAGAGTTGAAATGAGAAGAAAAAACACATGAACGAACAAACAAATGAACCAGAAAAGTTTGCGTCCAGTTATTTCTTACTATGTATATTAAAGATTAGAGCGGAAAATAATTATATATATTCAACGGTGACTGTTTTTAATTTAATGCTGTCAGAATAATCCATAAACCAAAGACGTTCAGAGGGAAAAAAGGTGAAAATATCCATGTTTAACAAGAAAAAAAGTTATGAAAATGCTTGTCAATTAATTTATTCGGCAACAAACAATCTATGAAACATGTGAAAAAAAACATGAAAACAGCTAAAAATGTGTAAAAACTAACGACAGCTGCGGCTTAAAGAAGATGAGAAAAGATCATTTTAATCTTGACGTTAATACATGTTAAAATAAAAATAAGAAAAACTGCACAACTAATGACAATGAAATCTATTGAGAAAAAAGTTTAAAAAAAGGTAAAATAAATAAATAAATACTCTGATTGCAGGTTCTTGAATACTAATATTTTTAGTTTTTTCCTCTTTTGTGACTAATTGTTTGACCTGATTATTTAAGGACGTCGCGTTGAACTCAAGACTCATTGATTAATCAAGAAAATAATCAATTAATTAATCAGCAACGGAAGCATCTGTTAGTGGAGCTGATTAAGAGATGCATCACCGTTCAAAGTGAGAAAAACTTTTTATAAAATACATAAAACCATCATAAAGAGCAGGTTTGTCTTATTATCAGTATGAAAAACAGGAGCTGCAAATAATTATTATCATTCTAGAGCCTGAGTCATGTTTTAGTTTGGACTATTTCAGAAAAACACAGAAGAAAAAGACATTTAAAGGTGGAATAAACATGAAAAAAACTCCACATTTTAGAAGCTGCAGGGTCTAAACTGTCAATTAATTTATTAATTAATAGACGATTAATTAATGTTTGCACCGCGGAAATTAAAGAAACATAACAATAGGATAAAACTGTGCAAAAATGATGATGTTTTTCTAAAAGAGCTAAAAAAAAAAAAAAATTGAATGATAAAGACTTTTTTCAGGCGCAAAAAACATAATGATTAATCAATTAACTTTGACCTTTAATCGCAGACTATTCTGAGAATTAATCTGAGGAATATAAGACAATAAGGTAAAAATAGTCCGATTGCAGGTTCTTAAATACTAATATTTTTGTTTTTTTCCTCTTTTGCGACAGTAATTGGACCACATTTGACTTGATTATTTAAGGACGTCGCGTTGAACTCAAGACTCGCTGATTAATCAAGAAAATAATGGATCTGATTAAGAGATTTAAAAGAATCCTAACAGTGAAAAAACACAAATAAAACCATTTCAGAGAGCAGACGACAACTGAAAAAGGAAGTTTATCATAATATCAATATTAAAAACAGGAGCTGCAAATAATTATTATCATTCTAGAGCCAGAGTCATGTTTTAGTTTGGACTATTTCAGAAAAACACAGAAGAAAAAGATGTTTAAAGGAGAATGAACATGAAAAAAAATCCACATTTTAGAAGCTACAGGGTATAAACCGTCGATTAATTTATTATAAATAGACGATTAATTAATGTTTGCACCGAGGAAAATAAAGCAACATGAAAATAGGATAAAACTGCAAAAAAAGATGACGTTTGTCTGAAACGGAGAAATAAATTAAATGATCGAATTTTATCTTTTTTCAGGCACAAAAAACAACTTATTGATTAATCAATTAACTTTGACCTTTAATCGCAGACTATTCTAAGAATTAATCTGAGGGATTTAAGAAAATAAGGTAAAAAATACTCTGATTGCAGGTTCTTAAATACTAATATTTTTTGGTTTAAAGGAGGAATAAACATGAAAAACACACTTTAGAAGCTGCAAAGACAGTCTGAACTGAAAAAAAAAAACCCACTGAAATACTGTTAATTTATTTATTTATTAATATATCCTTAATTAATTGTCCTGTGGAAAGTAAAGCAACACGAAAATATGATAAAACTGTACAAAGATGATGTTTGTGTCTGAAAGAGCTTTAAAAAAAATGATAAAGACTTTTTTTCAGGCACAAAAATCAACTTATCGATTAATCAATTAACTCTCACCTTTAATCGCAGACTATTCTGAGAATTAATCTAAGGAATTTAAGAAAACATGCTCAGATTGCAGCTTCATAAATGTGAATATTTTCTGGTTTCCTTTCTCCTCTGTTACTAAACTGAATATTTCTTTGAGGACGTCATTATGAACTGGAAAAAAAAACAAAAACAAAACACTGATTTACAGCAAAGTTTTAAGTAAAAGACGAGAAAATAAGGGACGGATTAATCACATGTGGAAACAATGAGTTGAAGCCAAAGTAAAAAAAAAAAAAAACAGAAAAACAATTAAACACACCAGTAAATGTTTGTCTTATCCACAATAATTACACATATATATATGTCAGATGGATGGAAAAAAAAACCTGAACACATTGAAACTGTCGGGGGAAAAAAATAACACGGAGTTAAAAATCCCCAAAAACATCTTTTTTTTTTTATTATTATTCATTATTCTAACACTCACACACAAGCTGAAAACGCAGCTAAAAACGTGGGGAAAAATATGCACAGAACAGACATAAATTCCTCATCAGAACACTCTAATTAGCACAATGGTAATTTCAGGCAGAGAATAAAATTAGACGAGTTAAAAACCACGGCTTTAAAAATTAAAACCGTAAATCTGGATGTGGTGCCGGCGTTTTAATTGCACCTCAAACCCACTTTATTCCAATTCGAAGCTCATATAAGATGTAAAAATGTCTGCAGGCGCCGCCGTGGAGGAGTTTCTATGAAAAGAAACCTGGAAAGAGAAGCTGCACGGTGTCAAAAAAAAAAAAACCCAAAAAAAAAACAAACTGTGCGTGGAACGGGTCCACAATTAGAGCTAAAGTTCTGCCGGTGCTGTCGGATCTGAACTGAGGCAGAACCACTTATATGCGTCTGGAAAAAAAAAAAAAAGAAAAACGCAGCTTAAATAAATAAACGGTGCATGTCCAGAGCTCACTCACCGGCTCCTGGCTGCTTCTCCTCCTCGGCCGACCCCCCCCTGACTGACAGGAAAGTGGCCACCGTGGGCTTTTTATACCAGACCTCCTGATGCACCCACTACCACTAACAACAACAACAACAGGATGATGAGAGGAGGAGGGAGGGGGAAAAAAAAGAAAAAAGGCCTTCAATTTTACAAATGTTTCATGCATTTAGGCTGAAAATGAACACATGCAGAAAAAAGGAGGGAAACAAAACGGTGAGTGTTTCTGATCTAAACTGTTCAATACAGTGTGTAATTTTTTTCACAGGAACACCGTCATCTTCTACAGCATTAATTTCCCAGTAAAACCCATGACAGTGCACGGACACGTTTAGTTTTAGGCTAAAAACATCACTTTTCTTCACTTTTCTCTGTTTTTGATAAGACTTACCCTGAGCTTTTATGAAAATCTACTCAATCTGTGCATCAAATATATCAAAATATATAATTTACACCAAAAAAAAAAAAAAAGAGCAAAACACAGTAGACAGTATTGTAATAAATCACTTGCGAAAGGTTAGATTTGGAGGAAAAAATCATTCTTAAGTGGACACAGAAGTAGTTCAGGTTGTTTTAAGGGTTAAGCAAACATGTCCAATTTAGAATAAAAACTGTCCTATTTCCACAAAAGCATTGATTTATTCTTTCTGGGTCAGCTGAATGCTACCTCCTATTATTTGTGCAATGAATTCAAGTCATAAAGATTTATGCCTCATTTCCAGCAGCAGCAGCAGCTCGACTTTAAGGAAACTGGAAATGAAATGTTCTGCTGTTGGATGCACACACACACACACAAGTTTGCACATCCTGATGTTTGGGAAGAAAAAAAGAAGAAATGCACTTTAAATAAGGCACAACCTGCAACCTGGGGAACTACTGCTGGTTTATGCACACCCCCACCACCCTCCCGCCCCCCTCCTCTGGCAAATGCAGGCCGAAAATCTGATCTGTGTGCAGCATGGTTCAGTGTGTGTGTCTCTACCTTCTTGCTACTGTAGCAGCACTAGCTCTGTAGCTTAGCCGCTAAACCTGCCCTGGTCGCGGATGGGTTCAGATCATGCACACCGGAGCCTCGGTTCGACTCCTTCCTTTCTCCAGGTCCGTCCGTGAACGTGGAGAGCCGCGCACGGACACGCCACAAAGCTAAGTTCACGAGTGGGAGCCAGCCCGGTGCAGGAGTAGGGGGCGAAAGGCGAATAAATTGACCCTTTCCGTGTTCGGATCCGCGGTGCGTGCTATGCCCCGCCGCTCGGCGTTAACCCCCCGCACAAAAACAAAAGCTCCGCGCGGTCCTGAACTCTGCTCCTGGATCCGGAAAATAGCAGCCAAAGGTGGCGAGTGTCACCGCACCGCCGCGCTAACCTCTGGCTCTTCCCCGTAAATGACAACCGCCTCTTAACCGACGGCTTTGTGTCAGGAACGCCGCTTTCCCTCCCCCGTCTCCCCGCTCTGCCCTCCCTCCCTCCTCGGTTCTCAAAGCAAAAGCAGAAAGGTGGTTCTACCTTCGTCGTGTGGGGCTTTTTGTGCGGCTTTAATCCGGCCGGAGTGGAGTGGAGGAGCGGTGTCGGGTCGGGGTCGCCCTCTACGCGGCGGCGGAGAGGGGACGCGGGTCCATGCGGCAGGCGGCCGGCAGAGGGGCAGCGGGGCGGCGGGCAGCCTGGTAGCGGCCGTCCGGGAGGCAGCGGCGGGCTGGGCGTGTAGGGCAGAACCTTCGACCCGGCGGGACCTCGGCTGGCTCCTGTGGAAAGAAACCAGACAAGAGAGCGAGGAGGAAGAGAGCCGTAGAGGCGGGCGAGAGCGGCTGACAGACTGCGGGGGGAGAGCGGGCTCGGTGCGTCGGTGCGGGAGGGGGGGCCGGAGTGCAGTGAGTCGGAGCTGCCGCTGGGGTCAGAGAGCAGGAGCGCGCACAACCCCCCGCCACCTCCCGTGCGCGAGCCCTCAACGGCGGGCACACGCGCGGCGCCACACGGGAGCGAGCGAGGGAGAGCGCAGTCCCGCGCTCCCACCGGGATGCGTTCATCGACTGTGGGAAATTAGGAGGTTCACAGAAAGCGTGAGAAGTTGGCTGGAAACAGATTATTTTTCTGTGGATGTTGACATGTTTTTGTACAACAACAAAATACATCAGTAAGGTTTTTTGCATATGTAAGCAATATTTCTGCTTTCTATAACACCTCCAAGTAATTTATTTAGAGTTATCAAGTTCTTCGTTTATTCACCCTGAACTTATCAGTTACTTTAAATCAAGGCTTTTGATATAAATAATAAAACCTTGAAGTGAACCAAAGAAAATCCACTCCCACTTTTAAGTCTGGTCTTGACCAGCACTAACTGCACTTTACATTTACAGTCATGAGATGACTTTTGTTATGATGTAACACTATATAAATAACATTTGATTGCACTTCATGTAACTTATCCTGAAAACAGAACTAAAACAAGTTCTTTAAAGTAAAAATCAAATTAAAACCACTTATGCACTTGCAAAACTAACTAAACTCAACTGAAAACAGAAAACTCTAAGTTATATGAACTTCATAAACTTAAACTAAACTAATGTAATAAATGTATAATGAATGTGTAAAGGTTTTGTTGTGTTTTATTGATCTTTAATTACTTCCTCTGTTGTTTTATTTGACCCTTTGCATCATAACGTAGCCACAACACCTGAATAATATGTTCATACTATAATCTGATATAAACAGCCAACAAAAACCATAACATCATTCATTTTTTTCTGAAGTTGGTAGTTTGTGATTGTACCACCAACAGGTTGGTCACCAGGTTTTGGAGCAGAAAGTGACCATATTTGGACAAAGGGGGTGGGGTGCCATTGAGTCAGAGGTGAGCTGATGCTAACCAGTAGCTTATTGACTTAGTAAAATGGTAAAGATCCTCAAACACTGAACAGCCAAGTCATTTTTCAGTCTAGTTAATGGAACCTGTTAACCACGTCTACAGCCAAGTAGGTGTGTTTTATTAAATAAAGACATGGTCAACATTCAAGCTTCTATTAATGTTTGATTTAATTTATCGAGGAGGTTGAATTCACACCAAATGGGCTTTATCGATCACCAGTGACCCAGAGATGTGATTACATTTTGGAAACAGGAGGTCGAAGATCAAATTTCTCATGAATTTTTTTAATGTTTTTTTTTTTTGGGGGGGGGTTTAGATACTTCCCTTTTTGATTCATTTTCCAGCTGTTTTTTGTAATAACAAGTGAATACCAAACTGACATAAGACGACATGTTTCCAACCAGACAAAAAAAAAAAAAAACACTCACAAATCCCCTTCATTCTCAAAAGCATTTGCATTATAGGATAAGGGCAGACGCCTGCTGCCTGAAAATACAGGTGCAAATATCAGCTTTTATAACACAGAAAGAGTTTTTAAACTTCCATTGTATGATTTGAGCACAGATTGGTCTGAACAGAACGACACAGCAAATACCCCTAAGAATAAATATGTATGTGAGGATAATGATAAACTTTACTTTGAACAACATTCAGTAACAGGCAGAATACTGTTAACATTGCACTTAATTTTCATTTTGTCCCATTTTATTGCAGAAGAATAGTTTGTTTATG
>JAPSES010000001.1:22745802-22763602 GCA_029822895.1 Maxillicosta whitleyi
ATAAATACATCTGCTTCACACTGAACACAAACATTTCCTATAATTTAGCTGGAAGTACTTTACTTTTGGCCTTGAGCATAACAACTAATGTCTGTACCTTAACTAGCTCCTGCCATTTCAATAAACCAGAATTAATAAATAATATATAAGTGTGTTCCTGATCATCTGCTTTATGGATAGTGTGTTGCTGTGTGTTGCTCTTGTATGCATTACCTCACACTTCTACACTGTTCACATTGCCCTGTAATCTAACAAATGCTTGACCTTATTAACAACAAAATTCTCTTAAATATACTTTAAAGGAAAATTGTTTGTACTTTTAGTAACTATCAAAATAATCACAATGTTTTATATGAATTTTCTTATTTAGTGTTTTATGTTTGATTTTAGTGGTGACTTTTATTGTGTTTATGTAGATTTCCTATATCTATATTTATATTTTTTGTGTGAGTGTATGGCTGCAATTTATATTTTTTTGTAACTTCTGCTGCTGCTGTCTTGGCCAGAACACTCTTGAAAAAGATTTTTAATCGCATTGAGCTTTATCTTGGTTACATAAATATTGCAGTAGTAGTAGTAGTAGTAGTAGTAGTAGCAGTAATAATAATAATAATAATAATAATAATAATAATAATAATAATAATAATAATAAGTCAGAGAAACTGGTGAACAAAATGTGATCAATCACATTATCAAGAAAACATGTTAAATGGATAGATATCAGCTGTTAAATTAAACTATTATGAGCTATTTTTGTTGTTATTATTATATTTGTCCAAACAAATGTGCCTTTAGTTGTACAAGGAATTAAAATGATCGAAATTGAAGAAAACAAGGGTGATCCAATTTTTTTTTCGTGATCATATAAATAAATGGAAAGAGTTAATTAAGTTCATGCTGATTTGGGTAGTGTTTGTGATATATGAGTCATTTGTGTTGTTTAGGTTCCCTGCATTATTATTTGTTTGGTGAATTGTCAATCATTACTTTCTTTGATGGTATTGGCATGCGTAAAGCTCCGCTGACTCCGGCCAATCACAGGCCAGTCTGAGGTCAAGGGGTGGGAGATAGCGGGATCTGTGGGTCCGGTGGGTAGAGCGCGAGGAGAAGAGACTGGAGTATTTTGACCGAGTTGATATTAGATTGATTTGTTGGCCCAAAGTTCATATTTTTATGGTGAACAGCCAGTTACCTGCTGCGAAGAACTTTATGACCAACCCAGTGGTAACTATAAGCATGTAAATGTTTTTTAAAGCTGTTATTGCTAACCGTCATTAGCTGTTAGCTTTAGCCTAGCGTTGTCTGGGATTAGCTAGCTGAGTGCTCTGTATGATTGTGCTCGGTTAGCTTGAGCTAATGCTAAATCTGCCTGAAAAAGTGTGTGGACTTGGAATTTAATTTGTGCATCTACTTCAGGAGAGGAAGACGGACATTTGGATGCCGTTAAAGAGGGAAGTGAAGCTCCTGTAAACTAGGACCTGTGTCCTTCCTGCTACGTCCTGTTGGTAACCAGTCTCCTTCAACATTTATCCATTTAACTGTCTGGAGCCGTGAGTACATGGTTTGAACATGCATTTTCTTTTTTCATTTCATTAAAGTGAAATAGACAGTTTGTTTTAGGCCCCAGTGCACCCAAGTTATGACACAGGCCTGCAAAAAAGGTTTCATGTGACTTTTAAGAGGCTGTTGTGGACCAGGTGTATATTTGTGAAGGTCCAACATATAATATTTTCCTGCCTCATTTTTATTTAATGTTTTACATACAAGTGAATGAATAATATGAAACTATTGACCGTTTCTGTTATATTAATGTACCTAAGTGATCTATTTTATTTTATTTATGCTTACCTTAAAAATTTTGTACAACTAAAGAAGAGTCGTTACATTTTACATTTTGTTGTGAGGTGTTTGGTTAAAGTGTTCATATTTTATTAAAAGGCATAACAAAAAAGGGATTCTAAGAGTAACCCATAGGTTACCCCATAGACACATGAGACAGGGGGTTCCAGTTATTATGGGATGTTGTTATTTTTATTAAGTTGTCATTTGTTCATCCACGGTTTGGATTAAATGGTGACAGTTCTGACCTAGTTTGTTGGATTTAAACAGATCTTTAGGTGAGCTACTGACAACCCAAACCAATCAGAACACAAAGGTGATTCGTGCTTTTATGGTGACTGTTTTCAGTCTAAAAGCAGAGCTAAGGTAACAGAGATATAATGTAAAATCAGCTGACACTGTTATTTTGAGAGGCTGTTAAAATAAGTGTCTGAGTTTTAGTTTGCAGAAGAAAATTTGATACCTTAATACAGATATGTGGAAATGGTTTCAGTTTATTTTATCTGCCTTTTAGTTTTAGCAACTTTCAATCTATTTAAAATTCTCTTAGCTTGGTTTTTACTATACTTTTGTCTAACCGTCTTTAAATCTGATTTAAGTATCACATAGTTTGGTTTTACAGTCTTTTAGACTTATTTTACCAATTTTTTTGGGTCTGTTTTAACCCTCTTGTAGCTTAGTTTTACTGTCTTTTATATTTTACCAACTTCGAGTCTGTCAACACCATCTCGTAGTTTAGTTTTACTGTGCTTTAGTTTAATCATACTTTAGTTGAATTTAGTCTTCTGTTATTTTGCTTTCATTGTCTTTTTATTCACTTTTCCCACCTTTTACTTGTTAGATCTAAGCTAAGAGTGCTATAATGTAAACTATCAGCTAAGGCAGTGCTTGAAGATATAGTGGTATTTTAACAACTGTTAAAATTCTGTTCAAAAAGCATCTAAGTTTTAGCTTTAAGAAGAAAACTTGATGATACTATAATATAGGTGTGTGGAAACAATGAGATTTTTATTTTTTTTTAATGACTGATACAGTCTGTAGATGCAGTGTTGATTCATTGGTGGTTTTGGTACTGGTCTGACCCCTGCTGGTCAGAATTTGGAACATTAATACTATATAGAACACCTTTAATCATGCTATCTGGACCATGTTCAATCAACATTGAGTCTAATTATGTTGAATTGTACTGCATCCCAAAGGGCTTGGATAATACTGCATTAGTGGATTCTTCACATGTCTTTAATGTATTAAATCAGTGTTTCTCAATCTGTTTTGAACAGAGGCCCAGTAATGGCACCATGAGCATTCTATTACCCCCACTCCCACTTATTCCTGAAAAAAGTTGTGATGGGGGGGGGGGGGTACATTGCAGTAAAAGTAATGCAGTGAACCTGTATGTGGAGGACTTTGTGGTTCATATAGCTTTGTATAGCCCCCTTCGACTCACCATTTCTGGCATGACACCCCACAAAAACAAATTTGCAACCGGTGGGGGCTGGGGGTATGCCTCTGTTTTACAGTGGAGCTTACACAGGGGTATTTTGTGGGGGTGCTGACCCCATTGAGAAGCACTGTAATAGTCTAACCACTTGCATTTTGACATGTGGGGGGGGGTGTGTGTGCTGCATCTCCTTTGTTCTAATAGTCAGTGAGCCCATGATTTTCCATGACCCCCTCACCCCTGGAGAGTGTCCGAATGTCCGGTCCCTGGTTGCGATCTACTGTATTAAATCATTTCCAGTTCTGCCTTAATATAATCTTTCTATGTGTTCCACTGCCTCAGACCACTTCAGGTATAAGGATTTTCATCTGATTCCCTGAATAAATATGACAATAAATGTGAAAGTTGAGATGCATATCGCAGCAGCCACGCTGGCAGAGACACACAAGCTGAATAAAAATGCTTTGCTCAGTTCTTATGATGCTGCCATATTTCTTCACTGTTCCATCACAAAAAATGAAGAATAAATAAATAGGCTTACGTGCAAAAAGACCATTTACGTCTATGGATGCAATCTCTCGTATCCATCAAACGCCCTCCCAAAGTCAATTTTACGATAACCTTGACAGTTTAAGAACCAGGAAAAAAAACACAAAAGGAAGGAGGAAGGAGTCTGAAGAGGAGGAGGAGAATAAATGACATTGGGCTTGGAGGTCCACCTCAGCCACCTGATTGTTCCAAAATGAGAGCAATGGCCGATCCAAGACCGAAAGAAAAGAGAGTGGAAAAATCAATACAGTGCAATTAAACACAAAGCCGGGCTGTGTGGAGCTGAGGGGAATTTGTTATTTATTAAATTCACTCCTCCACCTCCTCCGCCCAAAGCCCATAACCCCACTCGGTCTTTAATGCATGAGCTCTCTTCTGGCCGCCGTCCTTTCTGCAGGTAATCTGACCTTTGTGGTTCGGACAGGACTCAAACGATTGCGGGCGAAGGAGTGCCCCCGCCTATCGATCCGAACGCCGTCAGCCTCACGGCACAAAGCGAGCCTGACGAAGACCACAGAGGAAGTGAGTCCCACCAAACGGCGAACATTGAAGAAAGATCTGAGGACGGGAGCTGAATTTTAACAGGGAAGGAGCGTTTACCATCAGCACAAGTAGCATGTTATAAAAGTACGAAGCAAAGTAAAAGTAAAACAATTCAAAGTGCAGATCAATGCAGGGAAATAAAAGAGCTGAAAACAGAGAATACTAACATAAAATGGATAATTATTTTAGTCACTTAAGCCGTTTACAAAAATATCCAGTGTGCAGTTATGTAATCCATCTAAAATGTGTGAATTCATGATGAAATTAGAGGAAGGCTTTAGAAATGACAGCTGTTCAACATGTAACCCCCTCTTTATCAAGGGACCAAAGGTGATTGGTCTATAGACCCAGAGGCTGCTTGAGTCTTCCCTCATTAACCTGTCATCAATTAAACAATTAAAAGGTCTGGAGTTGATTCCAGGTGTAGTGTGTGCAGGTAAAGGCTTTTGTTATGAAGCCAAAACAGGCAGTCAATGGGAATGAATAAGATATAGTAGCAAATAAAGAACAAAATAAAGAGAACAAAACTAAATCTGCCATTTATATTAGTATTATATTATAGTGGTAGTATCATAGTGGCTTATAGTCTGAAAAAATGGTATATTGTGTGTTTCTCTGTGCGTTGTAACATTAACTGTACACGACATATTCAGAGGTCTTCATGCTTGTGAATGGACGACAGTGAGGGTTAATGTGAAGGTTAGATGGACTGAGGTTGTGGGCGTGAAATTATGAAGTGGACCTGATGATGCTTTTACATTGTTCACTCCGTTGGCAAAGAGAAAAAAATAAATGGAAAGAGAGAAAAAAGCTGTAATTTTAAAATTATTTAGGAATATGGAAACAAGATGGTAGATATGCTTTTGTTGTTGCTGTTTTTTTATGTAATGGTGTGAAAGTTTGATGCTGTAAACATTTAATTTGATCTAAGCAGGTGTCAGGTGCAAAGGATCGGCAAAATGATAAGATTAATGATAAAGCCTTTTTTTTTTTTGTTTATGGTTATTGTATTGGTTTGTGATTGATGTACAAATAAACCAAAAATAAACTCACTCATTCATTCTTTCATTCCAAAATTCCCACAATATTTTCAGTACAATATAAGACGGCAGGTTATGTCGGACCACCCCAGTGAGTTTCATTAAGGGGAAACTGCAGTAAACATTAGTTTAGAACAGGGGGGTCAAACTCGTTTAAGCTCAGGGGCCACATTCAGCCCGATGTGATCTCAAGTGGGCTGAACCGGTTAAATAACATAAAAACGTGTAACATTTGATATTTTTTTTCTGTTTTAGTCTAAAACTTAAATTACTTCATGAAAATGTGACTACATACACAGTGAAATATCTTAAAAAAATAACTTTAGTTTCATCAACATTATGTCTCAGATAATTATTAACACAATGTTCAGATTACAGTGGATCTACAAATAAACAGAACATTTGTAACGGGCACAGAATAGTTAAAATTACACTTATTTTTCATGACAAATTTCAGGTTATTTGTTAATGTTTTTCACATTTTATTGCCACAAGATAGTTTGTAAATGCAATTATGTAATCAAACTTTCTTTTTTTCTTATTAGACCGAGGAGAAACTTTGAAGTTGTCATTATTTATGGGCGATTATCTTATTATTTTACTTATTTACTATCACAATGAGCCCTATGTGGCCCCTGAACACCCTTGACTATTGATATTTTCTTTGTTATTTTTGTACTTAAGAACTTTCTGGTTGTATGTTTGACACCTGTGGTTTACATTGACCATATTTGGATTTCCAGAACGCTTGGTGCCACCTTTAGATGCTTAAATGACTCAGCTGATCACACGTTACATAATGCAACTTGTAATTATTCGATTACTCTGGTTGTAGAAGTGTCAGTGTCTTTGTCAACCATAACATCCTCTATGTCACTGGAAAACACTACGTCTTTTCTTTCAACTGGTTTTGGAATATTTCCGATTGCACGAATAATTACAGTCCTTGTCATCAAAAGTAAGCATGAGCTGATTGATCATTGACAACAAATCTGATTTAAAGAGTTTGTCCTGTGAATTTCAACGAAATCAGGATATTTTCTGCTAATTTATAAACCCTGCTCTGGACTCTCGGGACAGAATGTGAGAAGACGAAATGTCTGAGCAAAACAGGCCGTTTGGTCACCCTACATTAGTTCCACGTTTCTGTGAAATTTAACAGAAATCACCCACCATGATTCCCTAGTTTAAAAAATTAGATGAGTCTCCAGAAAAGTATTAAAAAAAACCCAAAACAGATCTGACTTTGTGTTCCATTCGCACAAATCAATGAATGGATTATCTGTGTACATCCTTATCGGAGAAGGCCTTAGAACTGTTGTTTCCTCTCAGGCCACCTGCTTTTACAATATTTGGATAATGGATTTGGTCATTATGGATTCATTTGTCTTCTCACCCTTTCTTCTTTTTCATCTGTTCATATATGTTTGCCCCCTGTTCCTGTCCTACTCTTCCTCTGAGGTGCCTGAACGTGTTGGTAGACGCTGCCTCCTTAAATCCCAGTTAATCTGACAGAATAAACAGCGAAGCTCCAACCCTTCTCCCTCACTCAGCAGTAATCGATGCAGAGTGAACAGCCACTCCGTCGGGGTCAAACACACACTTGGATTTAAGCCCAGGGAATCGGAAAGCTGCTTTTCCCTGATGATTTGGGAAAATACTGACATTTATGAAAAACAAGCTTAAGAAGTCTCAAGGTGATCATCAGTCAAAAGGAATCGGCCTGGGTGGGGATGCTGAAGTGTCATATTCACTCTGGTGACGGCTTTAGCTGCAATATTTTGGACAAATTTGAGGCAATAACACATGTATGTACACATGTACCATGGTGGGCTTTCTAGATCCTGAAAACAGAGTCCAGAGCAGGATGTGGAGCTCCTGTTTCCTCTTAGACCAACGGAATCACAACACACTGAAAGGGAATTGAAGTTTTGTCTTTGAATTTTTTTCTCAAGTCTGCTTTTTTGTCATGACTGGTGTAAATATACACACCACTTTTAATTGGCATGTTATCTGTACATATAATAAGCTTTCCACATGTATGTTTATGCCATTATCAGCCCCGTCCAACGTGAATCGATGCGACAAAGGCGTGTCAGTGTCATGGGATCACTGTTGTTTTTTTCCTTCATGTTCGAACATATGACAGGTTTAACTAATGTTTGAGTGTTGGACCACCCTGGACTCATTTTAGGGATGAACATGAAACCAATCTACTGCCATGGTGATCTGTCACTAAACTAGACAAAGAGTTTTAAGTTTGGGCAAGAACTGGAAAAGGAACGTGCAATGTTTTTGCACAATTTGTATAGTTTTCACTTTAATGTTCTTAGATGTGCAATGGAAACAGCCTTAATGCTGCCACTGATATCATTAAAATGTTCATCTTTGTCACCAAAATTAGTTTGTTACTCTAAAAAACTTCACTTTATTGTTATATGTCATTATGAATTTCCTATTTTTATTTGAAAAATATTGTCTCAGGAAGCAGTCTTGAGTTTATTTGTATTGTCCAAGTCAAAATATAAGCTATTTTTAATTTGAACAACTTATTCAAGGAAAAGCAAAAAGATTTGGTACGGTATTGATATTTCTTTCAGTAAAAGTTATAATGGTACTACTGTTACAGTGTTATTGAGGGTGGGGCTGAAGATTTTTCATCCTCCAAAGGGGAACTCGAGAGAAAAAGATTTACAATCACTGGCGTAAACTGACACATGAGCAAATGGCATTGAACACAAAGAGTTGAATATGTACGTTTAGCACAACAAACGCCATGAGAACGAGTGCGACACACGCCATTTATTGAGGTCAGGCTGTTTTTTTAAATTTATTCTCCAAACACTGATATTTATGAATATGTAATCATTACAGCTGGTTAAAGGTCATTACTGATGTGTAAAAATAGGAATAAATAAAGAAATGGGTCTCAAAACACATTTTTTCCACCTTTATGGATAACAGTGGATATGTCATATTCTATGTCACTAATTTGAAGTTTAGTTTAAGTAGAATCACAGCAGTTTTTGCCCTGTCGGTCCTTTAATTTTACATTTATACCAGCATGTGAGCTCTTATCTGGCCTCTTCTTGTTCTTATATTTGTTCTATTATTGTTTTTTTGCCTAAATTGTCTCTATATTGGGAGAAAATGAAAAGAAGCACTGATAAAGTGATTGGGGCAAGTTTTCCTTTAAAATTTGAAACTATGTTTTTAGGTAAACAATCAGACAATAAAAGGATTTGTAAAAAAAAAAAGAAGAAAAATCTATTGAATGTTATGTTTGGTACAAGCAGGAAAGTAATCACTAGAAAATGGATGACTGACAAATTACCCACATTAGAAGATGTTACAGAAATTTCCCTGATGGAAAAACCTTTTGCACTGAGACTAGAACATGAACACTAAAAAAGAACAAAACCAACACTCACTTTTCTTAAGTTACTGTTGTTTATTTATTTATTATTATTAATATATTAATATTTTGTTGTTGAAAAACAAACAAAAAAGGCATAAGAAACAAAGAATTGAAGACACTGGAGATACACGCAGGAAAGTACATGTACTGACAGATTGTTTTCTTCTTTTCTGAAAAGAAAATATAGAAAAACAACATTATAAATGTTATATTTGCATTGAATGTAAAACATGGAAATTCTCCTTTTACCAAATCAACTAATAACTTGAATTAAAGGTTAGGTTTAATTAAAGGTTGTTTTTTTTTTATTATTGCATTATATATTTTATTACATGCTCCAAATTGCTGCTGATGGGATTTAAATCCTTCTTAAAAGTGGACATTGTTGCCACAAGTCCACAGTCTGAATGTGTTCTACTGTAGAACCTGAAAAGTGAGTCCACAGAAGGATGTGGAGCTCTTCCTCTCACACCGACTGAATCACAACACACTGAAGCAGAGTGTAGTAGTGGTGAGTCTTGTAACCCCGTCTAAAATCTGCCTTTTTAATCTTCTAAATACTAATGTTTATGAATTAAAAAAAAAAAAAACCTCAAGTACTAATTCTTTAAGGGTTGAAAATGTAAATCTGAAAACTTATTAAAAGACAGAAATTCTTTTCCATGGAAGGTCACGCAACCTTTTTAATTGAAATGTTTAATTAAAACACAGAATGGAATTGCCGATGAGATTGGCGCACAAGGACATAAAAGCCATCCGATGTTTTCATAAAGCCACAATGAGCTCTTTTCTCCCGTTCCTTCGTCGTCTTCTCTGATGATTGTGTGTGATTGACGACCTTGCGGGAGCATCTCTATACCTTCTACACAAATACACACTTAAACACACACTTGTGACCTCCGCGAGCTGCAGCCGAGCCGGCGTTTCCCTCCCTCTGCCTCCGAAAACCCAGAGGAAATTAGAGGCCTTGTGTCGTTGTTTTGAATGCACCTTGTTTCTTTCCTTTCTTTGCCTCCGAACGCCTCCATTGGTGAATTTGATCCAGGCCCGGGATGTTGGAGCAGGGTGAGTAAATGAAATATTGATCCGCTGCCTCGTGGCCTTGCCTTCACCTTGTCCTGCGCGCTGAGTTACCGACTCTTCCGTTCTGCTTGTAATAGGAATTATTACAGGAGGCCGGGGCGAGTAATTACTTGGCATGGCAGCGAGGGCGCAGAGGAGGGGCCGCTGTATATTTCCTCTAAAGAAGTTATTTACCGCACTTGCTACCTTCAACCCGCCGCCGCCCCCTCCCTCCCCTCTGACCGCTCCCTCCCACCGCAGCCATGTCTTTCTTAACCTTAATTCAATTCTGTTAACCGTCATTAATCATACGAGGCGTCGGGGGAAGTTTATCAAACGCCGGCTGAACCGAGAGGCTGCGAGGCCAACGCAGAAGAACACGAGGACTGTTTACTGCGGTTCGTGTGCAGCTTCCGGCACATTATTCCAATCCTTAACCGTCAATAAATCAATGCATTTTAAATACAAGTAGAAGGATGTCAAACTGCCTTTTTCTCTGCAACAATCTCAGGTCTAATGTGGTCTGTGAGGTCCACCTGTGCATGAGCAGTGAGTGGACCTGCTTTGTTAGAGTCTGTGAAGTAATGGTACTGATGCTCAAGGGGGGTCATGGGAGTCAACAGGGGTCTGGAGCAGCACGTTGACCTGTGGGTAACCACGGGTTCTAGATGTGATAGTTTTTATGCTGAAGAGAGCTGAATTCTGGGAAAAGATGTGAGTCTATATTTGATTAGAACTGACATAAAAATTGTTTTGTGTATCTATATTATAAATCAATATATTAATGTGGTGAGATGTTACTTTACTTAAGTACATTTTTACATATCTGTACTTTATGTTAGTAAAAATAATGCATACTCTTTACTCTGTTACATTTTATGGCAGTTATCTGTACTTTCTTCTCCATTACATTTCTACAATTTATGCTGTTACTCATTACATACTCAGTGCCATTAAAAAGGCACAGGTCAGAATAATATGCACATTTGGAGATAACGTAATTGGATTGGGGTTACCTTCATAGTAAAGAGGGAAGCGTTGGTCATTAGAGAATGATTTGTGGACAAATTGTAATGAGTGTATTTCAGTCCCTGAATACAGATACTCAGGACGTGAAAGCATCACCGTTCAGTATCGGATGTGTCCACCTCTGGCTTTTAAACAAGTGGTGCAGTGACAACACATGGAACTGAGGCTCATGATCCGGTCCTGATGGATCGGGTCACTCAGATGCTTGATTGTACTGTGATAACGGCGCATACGACGAGCGCCTTTACCATGGCTCAGTCCTGCTGGTAACATACCAAGGGCACGTTCTCTCTGTGGGATCGTACGTCGTGACATTTTGAGCGAAAACTTTTGGGTGTTTTCTCTGCTGCCTTTTATATCAGCTGCTAACCAGTGTCAGTGTCCGACATGAAGGGATTAGTCCAAACGCCAACATCAGGACTGAAAAACATACAGCTGTTAACCGTGTGACTCAGCCCATGAGCAACATAAACAAAATCAACACCTGAGTAAATCATTTTCTGGAAACCATGTTTGGACCGTGTGTTTCTAATGGTGCCAATTATATTTCTTAAACACAGTTTCCTCAGGTCCGGACCCAGAAGCCACCCCATACCGACCCGGACCTTCACAGCTGACGGCAGTGGTTTAGTGGATGAGGAAACTTACGGACCAATGGCATGCACGTAAATCCCATCTGACACCACTCAGACAATCGAATCTGTGCAGACGTGCAAGGCTGTGCAACTGCTTGGCAACGTGAATTAAGGCAGTCCCTTCTGACTTTACAAAAGGGACTTTTGAAGAAAAAAGATATTAATGTGGAGATGGGACTTTTCCTCAAGTGTAGGAACCAAACTGTCCAGTTCATAACATCTGTTTCTCTATATTCACTCGTTTTAGTTGGACACATTCAGCCCAATTTGAGCTCGAGTGAGTCGGACCAATAAAATAATAATGTAATATAAATAAATTAATGAGAACTGGGCTGTATGAAACCAAAACCGAAAATCTTCTGTATTTAAAAAATTCCGTTTTTGGAGACCATTTTAAGTATCTTGTTGGTTTCCTGCAGAATGCTATTTGTAAAAGGAAATGCATTCTTAAAATAAAATGGAATAAATTGTCCTCAGGTCCACATTCACTGTAATAACGCCAGGAATTTGTGCCTTTTTGCTAGAACTCATTTCCTCGTCCACAGGAAGGTCAGTAAACTGTTGTAAAAAAAAAAAAAAAAAACCCAAACTGCTGCAGGTTTCACTTCAGACTATTGATCTTCATCATAAACTTGAGTCCAACCACTGCCGGCTGTTTGGATCTTATGTTCTATAGGTGTTCATCCTACATTTTTTTCCCACATTTCCTCATCTTGTGTTTGTCTTCTGTGTAAAATATTTAATATCTTTGCGAGAACCTGCATCTATCGACTGAAACTGGACTCTACAGACCCAGAGCCGAGTTTGGGATCGACTGGAACAGACTTGTTCAAACTTAGTTCATTCACCATGAGACCGTGGATGGTCGGCGCTGCAGAGGACTTTCGTTGTCATGGTTTCAATAAACAGATAGTTATGAAACTGATGGGTGGATGATGGTTCACCCTGACCTCCCTGCGTCCACTTCAGGCTGTAGTGGTGTGTTTACGGCCGCTCCAACCCTGCATTCACACAGACCTCTGATCATACCTGCAGAAGCCAACAAAAGCCACGGATGGAAGGGTTCAGAGCAAAGGTTGACCTTCATCACAGAGGAAGACGATGGACAACAGCAGAAGTACTGTAGAGGAACACTGGCTGAAGAAAGTAAGACATGAAACACAAGTAAAAACCTAAAGCATAAAAGTGAAATAATTCAGACTTCAAACATGGATACCTGTTGATCCATTAATCCCATCAATACATGTCACTAATTGGTGTAAAATACAGTTGATTGTGTCTTTGTCGTCATAAGATATGACCCATTTGGACGTTCAAAGGCTCTGTAGTTACTGTGGAAACACAATAAAGAATAAGAAATGAGCAAGTTGGTTAGTAACACGAACAAAAAAGTTATGACTTGAACAAAATTGAAGAAAATTTTTTAAAAAAATAGTCGGAACTGAACAAAAAAGAAATAAAAATGAACAAAATAAGGTTGAAGACACTTCTATTTGTGGAAACATCATCTTCTACAGCATTGATTCACCATTAAAAGTGGATCAGTACCAGTGGATGGACACACTGGGATTTTCACTTTTTCTTCAGTTTTTCCTGTTTTTATATTTTTTTTTAAATTTAAGCTTTCGTGACATTCTACACGATGACTTAGTTAAATAGAAGAAAATAGATGATTTACACTGAAAAATGTAAAATGCACAGAAAAATAAAATAAATGGTGATGATATAATAAATGTTCTGAAAACAAATGGGTTTATGATGGATTTTTCATTTTACCAGTTGTACGATCTATATTCCTGAAACTTTCTCACATTTTTCTCTAAACGTATTCCACTTCGTTTGGGACATTTCTCAAATTTAGATGAAGTGTAAGAACCTGGAATCCTCTTTTCTTTTTTTTTTTTTTTTTCTTTATTTGCTGCAGAAACTTTAACATTCTGATTTTGTTCCCAGTAAAACCAAGTTGTTGCAGATGATAGAAGACGACGCTAGTAGAAAACAAAGCTTGGTGTTACTTCCTCCAGCCTGGTCTTTGCCTTGTTTCGCAGGCGTCCCGTCCATGGATGGATCACCGCTCCTTCCTCCGACCCGTCAGCGGCGGTGACCTTCAGTGGGACTCTGATGCAGTGGGATGTCACCGCGGCAATGGGCCACCGCCAAGGCAAGGACACCACCGCCGCGGATCCATCACCCAAACAAACGGCTGCTTCCTCCACCGGCGACGCAGGGATACATCAAACCGACACAACAGCAGGTCACGGCTGCAGGAGTTCAGACGACCACAACGTCTGCAGAAAAAACACGAAGTTTGGAAAAATGTCGCACTGTGAGCGGAGTGACAAGTTTTTTTTTTACCAGAGGAAGTCCACACATACTGTACTGAAGCAGGAGTACCGAGAAAAAAGGTAAAAGGAGAGTAATAATAATAATACATTTTATTTATAGGCACCTTTTTTGGCACTCAAGGACACCCTACAATAACCAGGAGAGTGTAAAACAAACACTAAAACAGTAAAAAGTAACAGGCAGGTTAACAGTTGGTCGATGCAGTTACAAAAAGGAAGCGTTCCTAAGTTTGAGTTTGAAGTGATGTTTCTGAGCTCTGGTGGAAGCCGTTCCAGAGCTGTGTGAATGTTGAGCTCCCCACGGTGGTGAGATGGGACAGAGGGAGGGGCCACATGAAGGAGTTTCCGCAGATATGGAGGGGTGAGGTGTTGGATGGCCTCGAATGTCAGAAGTATTTGTGAATTCAGTTGGAACTGGAGGAGCCGTGAGTGAGTTTTAGATGTTTGTTGGTTTAGACATTAGGTTTCGATACGTTTATTGTTTTGTGTGTTCCTGTTAATGTTAATATAAGCACCTCTTCACCCGTGGATGGAGAGAGAGGGTGAGCGAGGACGTATTTTCTGTTGACCGCTGTGATCACTTTAATTATGAGTTAGTGTGCAGTATCATGAGTTGAGTATACAGGTAGTCCTCAGGTTACGATGTACCCGACTTGCGTCATTTTGACTTTACGACGCCGGAGTCTCGTCTGCCACTACTGTACATACGTACTGTATACTGTACGTACATACTCCTTTTCACTTCTAGAACAGGCTATTACACGATTGGAGGCAGAGGATCCCAATATGGAACGCTTTTCTAAAGCTTCAAGGGCAGTGATAGACAGTGTACGGTGTTAATGTGAGATCTGGGAGGAAAAGAAGGTTTCCTTCCAGCCGGACATCTGCAAGTACTTATATAGAAGTATAATACATGTGTTTGGATAGTTATTGACAGATTTAGGGGGTATTTAGTTGTACTAAAGGGTTAATTCCGACTTGCGTGGAAATTCAGGTTACATCGACAGCGTAGGAATAGAACTCATTCGTAACCCGAGGACTATCTGTATATTCTTTTTCATTAATAAAAATTTATTTACAAATCCCAGTGACTTTTCTCTGTTAAGCACGTCAGACAAAAGGGAAGCCCCGCCCTCAGCCTCTCAGTGACTCGTTTTTGTTGAAGTTGCTACAGGAACTTTAGCAGGAGCCAGAGGAGCTGTGGCAGGACAGTAAGGCTGCGTTCAGACTGCAGACCAGTGTGGCCCAAATCTGTCTGAACCGCACCACTCTGACCCAGGACGCTTTCATATGTGGTCCGAAATCTGATACGTATTTAATATTTTACAATGTGTCTTCAGTCTGAATGGCCAGGTCACATTTATCCGACCGTTCCATCATTGAAACGCGACAGTCACAGTTCTGCGTCTTTCCACATTTCCTTCCTTAAACACAACGTGTGCCTGCGTGGTCTGTCAAGTGACGATTTGACTCGCACGTGTAGAAGCATTTATCTGCCGGCCGTCTTTTACGAGTCGCTACGGCAACCTTGCGAGGACAAGTCATACCCTCCACCGCTCTGTTTCCCCCAGATTTAGATCACTACGTTTGTCAGCTGGATCGGCTCTGAGCTGTGAAAAAACACGAAAGTAGGCTCGTAAATGAACTTTAGAAATCACTTCTGATGACTACAAAGACACTCCATGATAGAACCGGTCCAAACAGATGACACCAGGTCCATGTGTTTGAGGCAGAACCGGTCCAAATACATGACACCAGGTCCACTTGGAACACTGTCAAAGGTTCTGTTTCTTCAAAGGGTGGAATCCCTCCAATATGTTCCAACATTTGTCCACATGGGATTCATTTGATTCCATTTTTACTTTTTCTTGTGTTCATATTACTTACCAATTTGCTAATTTCTTATAATTTTTTTTGTGTTTCTGTGGTAACTACAGAGCTCCTCAACGTCCAAATGGGTCATATCTGATGACCATGAAAAGATGATAAACTGTATTTTACACTAATTATTGAATGTATTGATAGAATTAATGGATCAAAAGGTATTAAACAGTTTAGATCAGGGTTAAAATGTAATCTATTACCAAACACTTTTTCCACATTATGAACAGTTCCATCTTCTTTTGTGTTTATTGATAGTATTTTTTAACACGTTCTCCTCATTTAGATCAGATCTGTCCTTCAGAGTAAAACCTGAAACAGTCATTTAAAGTGGCGGCAAATCATGATATCACGGCGTAGTGACATAATCGTTTTTTAACGTTGGCAGGATGATTCACTTTTATCATGTGACTTGGTGTCTCTGATAACACCTGCTTTTCTTCATTACCGTCTTTATCTTTATTTACCACCTGTAGACGTTTCACTTTCTGTTGTTGCAGCTGTTCCTCCGACGTTCTGCTCTGACGTTGACTTTGAAATATCTGCGTGAATGCATCCTTTTCTCCAGGATCTGTCCAATTTTGCTTCGACGCTGCTGTCGCCATGTGAAGCCATTAAGGATGTTGTTTCTCGAGGCTCCAAGGACGTGACGCTTCCATTTCTTTTACCCTGAGATGTGAGTGCTCTGAGTTATTTGTGGGTCAAAGGTTAATGATGATGTCGGTTTAGATGCATGGATTCTGTAGGAATTGTGTTTATTTAGACCTAGAATATGTATACTGCACTTGAAACCAAAAGCATCTACTGATCTCTCATGTTTAATACCTGTTGACCCACTAATCCTATCAATCCATGAAAAGAAGTGGTGTAAATTATCAGATATGACCCATTTGGATGTTGAGAGGCTCTGTAGTGAATGGAAAAGTCACTTTATTGAACACAAACAAATAAAATATGAAATTATGTGCAAATAGATGCAAAAAAAAACTTAACAAAATGAAGCAAAAATCATTAAAATCAGCAACAAAATGAAGAGTACCAGCTTATCAATAAAATTGAATTTAAAAAAATCTACAAAATATAACGTGTAAAAATGAGAAACAAATAAAAATAGTCATGGTCATGAGATATGATCCGTTTGGACATTGAGAGGCTCCATAGTGAACGAAAAAGTCACTTTGGTGAACAAAAACTACTACAAAAATATAAAACTATGAAATTAACTAAAAGAAGCAATAATGAGTGAAATTGGCAACAAAATGAACAGTAACAGAACAGAAAATTGAAATAAAAAATCCACAAAACAGTGCTTAAATGGGAAAGTGAGGAAAAAAAACCCAAATAAAATAATAAATTTAATGGTCATGGTCATCAGATATGACCCATCTGGACGTTCAGAGGCTCTGTAGTTACCGTGGAAACACCGTCATCCTCTACAACATTGATTCACCAGTAAAACCCATGGAGTTGGATCAATGACAGTGGATAAAGTTAGTGAAAAAAATAATGTAAAAAAAAAAAAAGCAAATACTGTGCTAAATTAAGTAAAAAATGGATAAAATAAGCAACAAAACAGAACAAAAACAACTAATGTGATCCATAAAATGAAGAAAAAAAAGTCACAAAAATTATACACAAGAGCAAAATAAATCACATACTGAAAAAACGGTAAAAAAAAAGAACAAAAACAACCAAAGTAAAAAAGAAAAATCAGAAACTGATCCATGGTCCAGGATCGACTGGAACAGACTCATTCAAACTTAGTTCATTCACCATGAGACCGTGGATGGTCGGTGCTGCAGAGGACCTTCGTTGTCATGGTTTCAATAAACGGGTTGTTATGAAACACATGAAAGAAAAAAGCCTGTATGGGTTGAACCAGGACAGTGGTGTGATGGGTGGATGATGGTTCACCCTGACCTCCCTGCGTCCACTTCAGGCTGTAGTGGTGTGTTTACGGCCGCTCCAACCCTGCATTCACACAGACCTCTGATCATACCTGCAGAAGCCAACAAAAG